>SRPU01001199.1:0-10620 GCA_018360185.1 Claviceps lovelessii
TTCGTCGCAGCTTGTTGAAGGATCTTACCAAGGCTATCAACACCTTTCTCAACGACCCTTTCCTTCCGCTGCCGGAATCCTTGCTCAGCACCATCAACGCCGTTTTGCAGCGTCGAGAAGAATACGATGATGCCGCCACAGGTCAGCTGCAGGAGAGCTTGTTGTCCATCTTTGACAAACGAATCAAGGACAACGATCAAGCGGCCGGACCATGGATCGCCATCATTCGGAGAATTCTGCCCGTTTTGCCGATGCCCGAGACAATAGTACCGTGGTTCGATGTCTGCAAGCGAATCCTAAACGAAGAAGATGCCGAAAAGTGTGTGATTGATAAGACGGTGGCGGCCCTCATGGAACTGGCGACCCTCATTGATGAGTGGGAGGTGCCTTTTGCAGGCGACTCTGCTTCCGAGGCCGTCATTCGTAGACTGTTGGAGCTCTGGATCAACCGCTTCTATCCCGCCCTCCTCGACGGGAATCCGACTTCGGAATACAACGAGAGGCTTGTTCGACTTTCTCTGTCCAACTTTGGAAGGAAGCGGCCAAAAGAAGTGTTCGTTACCGTGCATGACCACTTGGTGCAAAGGACACATCGTCAATCCGCGCTCCGGTTCCTGTGTGACTTTATTCAGGGTCAACCGCCACATCTGCATCAAATTCTCGATACGCCCTTGTTCTTGGACCTCCTGGCATGTCTCCAGCAAGACACATCAACGACGATTGTCTCCACCGCGTTGACGACACTCATCATGCTTCTCCCCCACATGCCCAGTTCATTGGTTCCGCATTTGCCGGCATTGTTCAACATCTACGGACGCCTGTTGTTTTGGGACCGAGAGCACTCAAGACCGAACAGGGCTGCCGCTCCCGCTCCCGCTCCCGCTTCCGCTGCGGCTCCCCCTTGCCATCATCATCATCATCATCATGACAACGGAAGCCGAGGTGCTGACACCACCATGTCGAGCACGTCAAGCTGGGAGGTGGCCACGTTTGATGCTGAAGTGGACGACCAAATCATTGCGCACTTGCCTCATTACTTTACCATTCTCTATGGGCTGTATCCCATCAATTTCATGGATTATATCCGCAAGCCTCAGAGGTACATGCGCCACGCGAATGCATCATACGCGGATGATCTCGAAGTGCAGCCCACCGAGATGAGACACCGATCGGAGAGATTTCAACATGACCACCTGCTCCACGCCAACTTTTACTCTCTCACCATTGACTCGGAAAAGACTGATTTCAGCCGCTGGATCAAGAGCGAGGCGGCCGAGGTAGTCGCTGAGTGCATGGACCTCTGTCTAGAAACCGACATGCATATGATTGCTGACCCAACCACGGACATGGCCGAGCCCCATGGCGTCGTCAGCACTGCCACGAATATGGACAATGATGGCCCCGGCACGACGGACGACGGCTCCAACAAGGCGGATGTTGCTATCCTGAGTGGATCCGGGAGCAGGCATGATGGCTGGCGCTCCTCTCGTTTAACAGCGTCCGACTCCATGTCGAGCAATTACGCCCCAGCAATCATGATGCGTCGTAGCTCTCACTCCAGCGTACCGTCATATGGGGACTTTGGTGGTGGTGGTGGTGGTGGTGGGCCGAGGCCACCGGGCACGGCCAGTCCCACACTGACGCTATCGTCATCTCATACCCAGCTTCAGGATCTTATTCAATCCAACAAAGTCATCAAGTCGGGCCTTCACCAGTCGGTCGCGGATGAAAGCACACCTTGCCCAGGCCAGGGCCAGGGCCATCACGAGTCCATGGCCGAACGAGTTGCTGTGGGAGTTTCATCGCCGCCAGCAGACGTGGCTCCGCCTCTGCCGGTGCTCCCGTGCAGCTCTCCCTCCCCAGCGGCCAAGCCAGACTCGTCGACGCAGGTGGCCCACTTACAGAAGCTGATTCTGCTGCTGCAAAACGACTTGAGCTTCGAAAGGTACCTCAAGCAACAGCACATGGCGCACATTGGTGAGATTCGGCGGAAGCAAATGTCGGAGGCGGCGACGGAGGCGGAGACGCAAAACTTGATCATCATGAATCGAAATCTCAAGAGCCGGTTCGAGGACGCTAAGAAGTCTGAGATGCAGGCCAGGAAGGAATCGGAAAGGAGTCGGGATATAGCCAAAAAATGGGAGGCAAAACTGGCGCACAAGGTCAAGAGGCTGCGAGACGAGTCCAAGGAGACGCATGCGGACATGGAAGCGTTGCAAAAGGAACTAGATGAAAGCAAATCCGAGAGCGACGAGTTGCGCAAGCTCCTCTGCGCCGCTCGAGTCAGGGAAGTTGGTCTTCGACAGACGATGCAGTCGCTCGCGATGGACGGCACGCGAGTCGAGTCCCTCCAACTCCAAGTCGAGAGGTTGACGCGGTCGGAGAGAGACCACCAAGCCAACGAGCTCGAGCGAGCGGAGGCGATCAAGTCGGCGGCGCAGGCGGGGAGCCAAGCCGAAGTGCTCAGGATGAAGCTGACGGCACTGCAGCACGATTTGCAACGGACGAGGAAGCTGTTCCAGGAACAGATCCAGGCGCTGCAGGCGGAGTTGTCGGAAGCGCACGAGGAGCGCGAACGACCGGGGGCCAATTTCAACATTGCCATCGAGACGGCCCTGGCGGCCAGTCGAGCCAAACAGGCGGAGCTGCAGAAGCAGTACTCTCTGCTCATGCGAAAATACACTGCGCTTCAGTCTTCGTTGTTGGACATGCAGTCGGAACAGGAGCAGGAGCAGGAGCAACAGGAGCAGGGGCAGCAGCGGCGGCGGCGGCAGGGGCAGCAGCAGTATCAACAGCAACACCTAGAGGATGCGTCAGACTACATGTCACTGGTCACCAGCCCCATGACCATCAAGTCCCGACCACACCGAGCACTATCCAATGCAGAAGCCACGGGCCGCAACATGATGGTCGGTTCTTCGGATGCGGTCACTTTTCCGGGCGACGCAATGCTGAGTCAGAATGCGAGTGCCGGCTATTCACAGCCGGAGGGATCTGGATCCGGATCCGGATCCGGATCTGGATCTGCAATGCCGAGTATGTCTTCCCCAACCAGTGCTGAGGTTTCCTTGTCATGGGTCTATTTTCATCTATTTTCTGTCTATTTCCCGTCCATCCACGCGTTTATCCATCTGTTCATTCATTCCATTCGTGGCAACTATACTCGAGAAACAAACATGGATTACAAACGATGACTGACAAAATGTGCTCATCAGCTGCTTTCCAACGACTGCGGCGCGAGTCGCGCGACAAGAGCAGCAGAGACGATGGCGGCGGCAGCGGCACCGGCACCGGCACCGGCACCGGCAGCGGGTCGGGCAAACCGAAAAAGGAGAAAAAGGCATCTGGACTGCGTGGCATTAGGGGGTTCGTCTAAACATGTTTTGCAGGATCAGCGTGACATGTGTACGTGTCATGTTGCTACGTATGAGTGATGAGAAATGCAGTGTCTAATGAGATGTTTGTTGAGTGTTGCTGTGTCATGTGTTGCTGTTTTAATCCGCTGTTCCGGGTACGTGCTGCTGTAACAAGGCTGGACAAAGTACAGTATGTCGTGGGTGATGACCGATGGTATGGCCTGCAGTCTCTGGATGCAGGTGCACATACTCTGGTAGATGTGCGGTGCTGTTGAGCTGTAGATGATGGGTTGATGGGTTGGTGGGTTGATGGGTTGATGTGGTGCGTGTGTTGGGCATCAAGCAGATATTCCTGGGCTGCAGACACATGTGTACTTGAGTAGTACCCAAGTAAGTACCAACCTCCTTCAAGCAACTACCTAGGTACTAAGCTAAGTACCCAGGACTAGGTACAATCCTCGCCGCATCATCGAGCACACGTGACTCCATCCTGGCCGGTGATGAGTATAGGCGACGAGGCACTGACCTTGTCCTAGATGCATTACCGATTACATTTGTATATGTACATGGCGATTTGGGCCGAGCTGAAAGGGCCCCCGACGCGACACCTAACCCATTCGCGAAGCATGGGTCGGTACAAAGAGGCGTGGTGGCCTTTCCGAATCCCAGCACAAAGGGCGATGAAAATGCCAAACATGCAGGTCGGGTATGATCTACCGGCTGCTTCGAATGTGCCCAGGTCACCGGACGAAAATCCAGCCCCGCTTCATTGAATAAGTAAAAAAACAATAGGAGTAGGTCATTCGATTCACCGCTCCTGTAAACAAATAAACGAATACCTCTGCTGCATATAAATAGAACAAGCACAGGGCGGGAACATGGCCTTTCCATGCCGAAACCACATCTTGTTTGATTGCGTCCACCGACCGTGGTCATGGTTGCAGAGTCATTCGGGTTCGCCTACGGAGGCCGCCGTTCTGGTCTGAAGCTTCATTTCGCACAGCCTGGAGCCGAGGTGCGGGCTGCTCAACAGGATGAGGATGAAAATAAAAAGTTGATTGGAAGATATACATTGTATGTATGTACATGTGTACAGTACAGACCCTGAATGATTTTACAACCGTACTTACGCCACTCAGCGCCATTAGCGCCACCTACCTAAAAGAGACTTTTTTTTACTATCACTTATCACATTCACTCGAGTACTCTATAAGTGTAGGTGGCGTTACGCCATGCTATATCATTGGATAAGCTCTCCCTGGTCATGTACTGCTGTAAAATCAAACAGGGATTCTATTGTACATGTGTTGTATGCGCAAATTTGTACAGGGCATGCCTCTGTGGAAAACAGGCTATTGTCCCGGTCCGGATCCTGACCTCCGTGCTGGCCCCTGGGTGCGCGTCTGGAAATTATGCATTGTCAAGAGTCAGGAGTCAAGAGCCAAGATCCCCGTCCTTTTTCCTCGTTTGCAGGAACAGGCGCGACACGTGACTTGCTGTTTCCAGGCCTGGATGCTCCATCTACGGATACCTGCCCTTTCTCATGAAAAGGATGATGTGGCATGTACGTTTGCGATCCCCAAGTATAGTACAAATAATTTCCGACGACGGGGGGTTGACTTGGTCCAGTCGCTCTGCCGGTCCCGTGGCTGTGCAGAGCAGACAAGGGCAGGAAATTGAGGCATCAAGGAGATTGGTATAATGTGCGCAATCCTACGTTGTAGCAGGCCGCATGCAAGGTGATTGGGCGCTCACGAGTCGAGAGGCGGGCGGGCGGGTTGGTTTGGAAGGAATCTTGGCCGCCAGCAGCAAATGACATGGGCGGCGACAACAAGACAAAGGTCGGTACGACCACACAGAGGCGTGGCATTGTCGGCCGGCCAGGCACGATGCAACCAGAGACGGGCTCTTGAACCGGCATGCAGCGCCACGGCATTGGGAACGTGGAGGGGACGTGGACGAGCATATGCCGTGATGAAAGACGGACGATGGGTGGCTGAAAGGGCTGGGGTTGGACTTGGAGAAGTGGCCTCGGCGGTTCTTTTTCTCCTCGTCTCGTTTCGGGTTGCTTCTTTTCTTCTTCTCTCGTCTCGTTTCTGTTTCCTGGCTGTTGTTGTTGTTGGTGTTGTTGTTGGTGTTTTTGTTGTTTTTGTTTCAACTTTACTTTTTGCTCAACGTCCTTGTGGGCGAGTGTCTTGGGTATCGACCCTCGCCTTCGCTCTTTGCACAGCTCATTTTCATTCCGGCGTCTGCTTGTCTGTTTCCGCTTTCTATTCCGCCTTCCGCCTTCTTCGCCTCCAAGAATGCTGCGACGGTCGCTCCGTGAACAAAACGCTCGGATGGTGTGGGTCGTCTGAGTCGTTCGTCTCCGCCCCTTTCTCCCAAGTCGTCTCCCCACCACGCCGTCTCCTCGTCGGGAAGAGTGGTGTCGTCAGAGTCAGAGTCCGGCGGAGCTGGTCGCTGGCCTCTTTCGTATTGCTGCGCCACGGGCCGGGAATAGAAACAGGGCCGCGGAGCATGGAGCTTGGGTGGTCCTCTGGGTGGTCCTCTGGGCGGGCGGGATGGCATCGCTGGGTGGAGCAGAGGAGAGAGGAGAAGTCGATGTGCTCTCTTTCCTTCTTTTTTATTTTTATTTTTTTATTTTATTTTTTTTTCTGGTGGGCTTGGTGGTTTCGGCCGCAGCGGCGTCCAATGTGCGTCCAATGTGACTGGGCTGCTTGCGTGCGGTGGGTGGAGCCAGGGGCACGGATCTGCTCATAGCCGCCCTGGCCACGGTGCCTTTTACACTGAACACCAGGAGCCGGGGGTGTCCGCAGCTCCACAGGCACCAAGCATCAGCGGCCGCGACGTGCTAAACGTCCCAAACATGCCACCAACGCTTGCAACGCTTGCACGCCTGCAACGCCTGCGACGCCTGCACGCATAACCGCCCGCCCGCCCACGCCATTGGCTGCCCCGCCGGCCATCTCCTGAATGCCAGGCAGGTACCTGGGTACCTGGGCCCACCGGACCCGGATTACCCGGAAGACGCAGCATCGCCCCATGGAAACATTGGCCTGAGCCAACATTGAACGTCAATGTCGGCGACCAATGCAGAAAAAGGTTTGGCCGTGATCCATGATCCATTCGCCATTCATCATTCGCCATTCGCCATTCGCCGTGGGCCATGGCCGGATCCCTGTCTTTGTTTGGATTTTGGATCGTCTCCCGACCGTCAGACTCGTCTCCGCCGTGCATGCAGCCTTCCTCCTTCCTATTTCTTTTCTTCTTCTTCTTCTTCCTTCCTCCTTTTTAAACCTCCCCCCCCCCCCGTCCCTCCCACTTTGCCATCATTTCGCCCTTCTTTTCTCTTTTCTTTTCTTTCTATTTCCCATCCACCGATATACGTTTCGACCCTTCGTTTGCGAGCGTATTCCACAGCACGGAATAGTCTTTTCCGACACCTTCGTTCTCCAACCCCCGTGGGATCTCCTTGTTGCTACTGTATCTGTTCAACATCGTCATCATCGACAATCGCTCCACGCTCATACAACATGCATTCCCACCTTCTCACCCTGGCCACGGCCGTCTCCGGCGCCAGTGCCGTCTTCAATGGCTTCAACTTTGGCAACACATTCACTGATGGCCGAATCAAGGCCGAGGCCGATTTCGAGGCCGAGTTCAAAGCCATGCAAGGCCTCGAGGGCACCGACGGCAGATTCAACAGCGCCCGTCTGTACACCATGATCCAGGGCGGCACCAACAACCAGCCCATCGCCGCCATCCCCGCCGCCATCAAGACCAAGACCAGCCTGTTGCTTGGTCTCTGGGCCTCGGCCGGTCAGGCCAACTTTGACAAAGAGATTGCCGCCCTCAAAAACACCATCGACCAGTACTGTGGCAAGATGGACGGTCTCGTTGCCGGCATCTCCGTCGGCAGCGAAGACTTGTACCGAATCACCCCCACCGGCATGGCCCACTCTCCCGACCCTGGTGCCGGTCCTGATGTTCTGATCAAGTACATCAAGTCGGTGCGTGACACCATCAAGGGCTCGTGCCTGGAAAAGGCCCCCATCGGCCACGTCGACACCTCGGACGCCTACGCCAACGCCACCAACTTGCCCCTGATTGATGCGCTTGACTGGGTCGGCATCGACACGTACCCCTACTACGAGAACGAAAAGGACAACAGCATCGACAACGGAAACCAACTCTTCCAGTCCGCCGTCGACAAGGTCAAGAAGGCCGCCGGCTCCAAGGAACTCTGGATCACCGAAACCGGCTGGCCCGTCAGCGGTCCCACCGAGCACAAGGCCGTCGCCGGCACCAAGGAGGCCCAGCTGTACTGGCAAAAGGTTGGCTGCCCCAGGTTCGACAACACCAACGTCTGGTGGTACACTCTCCAGGACGGCGCCCCTCAGGTCCCCAACCCCTCGTTTGGCGTCGTCGGATCCACCCTCTCCACCAAGCCCCTGTATGACCTCTCTTGCAAGGGACACGAGAAGGCAGACACCAAGCCCGACACCCAGCCCGACACCAAGCCATCGGACGGAGCCTCCCAGCCCACCGGAAGCCAGCCCGCGACCACTGCTCCTCTCCCCACGAACCCTAGCGGCGCCGCTGGCCCGACTGGCGTCGTTCCTACGGGCACCAATTCTGCTCCTAGCACCGTGCCCACCAACGACGGTAACCAACTCAACGCTCTGGCCGGTGTGATTGCTGGTCTCGTCATGGCCGTTGCTGCCCTGTAAAGAACCTGCCCGTGTATCGCAATGGAAGATGATTGAAGTAATATAAATGAAGAAGAAAGAAAAAAAGAAACAAAAAAAAAAAAAGGACAAAAAAAATTTCAACTTCTATTTACATAGTTGACGGTTTGGGTATCAAGGGACTCGGCATCACGGGACCCCACTCACAACATTGGGTAGATATAGACGCCGCAATCAGCATGAATTGGATGACATTACTTTGATTTTATCGCAAGCCAATCATCGGCGAGTGAATGTGCAGGCCCATGCCATAGGTGAATCCTTGATTTTGTTCCTAATTAATCAACAGCTTGACGGTTTCCCCAATCAATAAGTCTTTACTTTTTTCCCAGAATTCTACATCATGTACAGGACCCTTTATCTGGCCCCACTGTATCTCCAAGCAGCCAATCGAATTGCCCAGACCCCGACGTGGTACGTGGGTTCCCCGCCACTCACGTCAGCTCGACGTCCCAAAACCACGCTTCTTCATCTACGTTTCATCCTCCTCGTCGGGACACGTCTCCCTGATTATCCGCGCCACCCATTCCGTTCCGCGCAACCACAGCGTATCTTGTTTTTGTTTTCGTTTTCGTTTTTCCTTGTCATCCTTCTTCTTTTCCCTTCTTCTTTTCCCTTGTTCTTCTTCTCCCTTGTTCTCTTCGCACAATGTCACGAATACGACAAGGCGCGTCGTGCGCGGCCGTGGCCGTCGCGCTGGCGGCCCTGATGGTGGGATGTTGTGCGCTGGGGACGTCGCAATCACGGGGTGGGATGGGTGTGGAGGGGATGAGTTTGGAGGAGTTGGATGCGGAGCTGCAGGTTTGTTTTTTGGATTGGTTGATTCCGTTCCGTTTTGTTTTGTTGGTTGCTTTTATTTCGGTGATTCTTTGTATTCTGTTGATTGTTTTTATTTGTTGATTCTTTATATTCTGTTTAATCTCTTTTTTTGATTCTTTAAATTCTGTTTAATCTCTTTTTTTGATTCTTTAAATTCTGTTTAATCTCTTTTTTTGATTCTTTAAATTCTGTTCAATCTCTTTTTTTGATTCTTTAAATTCTGTTCATTGTCTTTTTTGATTCTTCATATTCTGTTCAATCTTTTTATTCGTTGATACCGTTCATTCCGTTACTTCCTTCTATTCCGTTGACATCGGTCTTCAACTAACCATATAGACCTGCCCCATCGTCCAACAACTCAACTCCCTCAAACACGCCCACCATACCTCACAGCCGTCCTCCGTCACGACCCGCCTCTTCGCCATCCTGTTCCCCGGATCCCCCGCCGTAAACGCCCTGCTCGCGACGCTGTACATCTCGGGACCCCCCAACTTCCTCCTCGCGCTGTGCCCCACCGACATCGACCCGTCGTCCCTGAGCGTCATGGTGGCGTTTGCGGTGGGGGGTCTGCTGGGCGACACGCTCTTCCACTTGCTGCCCGAGATCTTCCTGGGCGAGGACGCGGACGAGAGGGCGAGGTTTGTGCTCGTGGAGCCGAATCGGAATTTGGTGCTGGGGTGTGCGATCCTAGTGGGCTTTATGGCCTTTGTGGGGATGGATAAGGGTTTGAGGATCTTGACGGGGGGGAAGGGGCACGATCACGGGAGCGGGAGCGGGAGCCCGGGTGCCAGCCACGGGGACGATGCCGTGGTGGTGGCATCGGGCGTGGAGGCGGACGCGGAGGGCGCGCTCAGGGCGAGGAAGAAGAAGGCGAAGGGGGGGAACGATGCGGCGGGCGTGGAGAAGACCAAGGAGGTGAATCCCAGTGTGAAGCTGGGTGGATATCTCAACTTGATGTGGGTTTATTGTTTTTGAAGAAGACGTTTGTCTAAAAGAGGGGAAGGGGGGGGGGGATAGGAGAAAAGAGGAAGAAAAGAAGAAGAAGAAGAGGAAGAAGAAGACTAACATCCACCAGTGCCGACTTCACCCACAACATCACCGACGGCCTCGCCATGTCCGCCAGCTTCTACGCCTCCCCCACCATTGGCGCCACCACCACCGTCGCCGTCTTCTTCCACGAAATCCCCCACGAGGTCGGCGACTTTGCCCTGCTCGTGCAGTCGGGCTTTTCGAAGCGCGCCGCCATGGCCTCGCAGTTTGTGACGGCCATTGGGGCTTTTCTCGGGACGTTGATTGGGATTGCTGTGCAGGAGATGAGTGGTGGCGGGGGAGGGGGGGAGGCGGGCTCCGAGGGGTTTATGCCTAGGAATGGGGGTCTTTGGGGGACAAGTTTGGTGAGTTTTCTCTCTCTCTCTCTCTTTTTATATATACATATATATATATATATATATCCTTTTCATATTTCCTCTTATTGTTCTTTTATATTTGGTTCTATAGGGCCTTTATGTTTGTTTTTATAGTTCTTTTTGTCTTTTTTTTTTTTGTTTTCTCTATTTCTGTTTCCATATCTTTTTCCATGTCCTTTTTTTTTTTTCTTTTTTTTTTTTTTTTTTTTTTTTTTTTTTTTTTTTTTTTTTTTTTTTTTTTCCTTTTTTTTTTTTTTTTTTTTTTTTTTTTTTTTTTTTTTTTTTTTTTTT
>SRPU01001200.1:0-10620 GCA_018360185.1 Claviceps lovelessii
AAAAAAAAAAAAAAAAAAAAAAAAAAAAAAAAAAAAAAAAAAAAAAAAAAAGGAAAAAAAAAAAAAAAAAAAAACAAAACCTTCCCAACACGCATAATGGCGTTTGTCCTATCCGCCGCTCAGATTGTGATTGAAAACGCAATCTCCTTCCCTCTCGTTTCTGCTCATTAATGATAGCATCTCACGTCGTCGAATGACCTTTCACCATACGAATTACGAGCAATTCGCCCCAAAAAGGGCAAAACAAGCCGTAACATGACACGGAAAAAGAGCACGCGCGTTCCCCTCTTCTGCGAATGGATGGTAGGCACCACCATACCCAACGCTCTCGGTCCCCTGCCCAAAAAGAAACCTCCCAAAAAGCCTACCAAGAGCCAACGAGTCGTCAAGGTAGAGGTGCTCACCGACGATGAGACGGAAGAAGACACCCTCAAGATAACGTATCCGCGAACCGGCAGGTCAAAAAAGGTCCCAACCCGACCTGCAAAAGACGTCACTGTCAAAAAGGTCCGCTTCAAGGACGCGCCCAAGAAATCAGCCATGAAGAAAACCACCTCGCCCGCATCGTCATCAGAGGAGGAGGAGGAGGAGGAGCAAGATTCTGAGACGGATGCTGACGCAAAAGCTGCGGCCGAGTTGACCGACTCCAGCAACGCCACATCATCAGATGATTCACAGACCGCCAAGAAAGCAAAGAGGAAGAAACCCAAAAAGGCAGCAGCCAAATCCCCGGATAGCGAAGACGACTGCGAAACGGATTCGGCTTGTGACTGTGACGAATGCGTTCGTGGCGTCCAGAAGCAGATGCAGAAAGAGAAAGAGAAAGAGAAAGAGAAAGAAAAACAGAAACAGAAACAGAAGAGCCAGACCAAAAAGTGTACCAAGAAAGCGGACTTGTCTGATTCGGACACAGATGAGCCCAACAAGGACTGCAAGCCCGACAAGGCCACGCACAGCAAGGGCAACAAGAACGGAAAGTCGAATCTCAAGGAACAGGGCAATGAAGACGTTGATGTCGTGGAAAGCTCCGGCAAGGAAAGCTCGGGAGAGGAGACCTGCGGCTCCGACAGTGACAAGTCAGCTACTCCTCATAAGAAACAAAAAAAGAACAAGAGCAAAAAGAAGGACCAGAACAAAGCACAGGCCGAGCAAGGAGATCCAAAACCAGCCAAGGAGGATACGCCCAAGAACGGGCCTGAGAAGCAGAACCCCCCTGCCAAGAAAGACACACCCGCCGAAGGAAACAAGCACACCGCAACAGTGCCAGATGATAAACCCGCAGATCCATCCGAGCCCATCACCACCACCGCTGCTGCTGCCAATCCCGCTGCCGCCACTGGCAACGGCGAGAAACCCGGCTATCCCGCCGGCTTCCCGGGCCCGCATGCCCGCCGACCAAACCTCATCGAGCCCATCCGCGCACAAGTCGTCCACACCGAACGAGTGGTCGAAACGCCCGAAGACCCGCCTCCAAACGCATACTACGATGTCGAGAACAACATCGTCAGGATCTACTACGGCCCCGCGTACGGCTACCACGGACACTCTCTGTACCCGAAGCGAGACCCTTCCCACCTCCCACTGCCAGTCGGCATGCCTCACCCGGCGCAAAACCCTTACTACCATGGCTTCGAACGGGGGCCCGAGAAGCTGAACAACCTGGAGCACGTCCCCATCACGCAGGGCATGCACATTGCCCCCTGGAACGCGTACTGCCCTCCACCTCCTCATCCTGCTGCTGCTGCTGCTGCCGCCTTCCATGGCTATGCAGGATACCCAGGTGCCTTCCCACCGCCGCCGCCGCCGCCGCCGCCACCACCACCACCAGAAACCAAAAACAACAAAGGCGCATTCAGCAAGCCGGCCGCCCCGTCCAGCAAAGACCAGGACATATCCGGCGCGAACAACGTCTTCCCGCCCGCCGCCGCCAAAGACCATCAAAACCCATACTATCTCCCGAAACGCTCCCCCTTTTCCAACATGGGGAGCAGTCACGGCGGTGGTTCCAACAACCACAGCCCGCGAGGGTCCGCGACCAAGACCAACAAGAAGATCAACCAGGCCGGTTCGTCGCACGAAAAACAGCAGCGGCGGCGGCAGCAGCAGTCCGACCACTGGGGCAGCAGCACCCAAGACCAACCCCTCGAACCAGGATGGGGCAACAACGACACCGCCAACCAGCAAAAAAGCACTTGGTCCAACGGCAACGGCGACGGCGACGGCGACGGACAGCAAAACGCATCGCCCCCCGCCCAGCAGGATGGCCAATCGTGGCCAGGCGCCGAAGCTGCTGCTGCTGCAGCAGGAGACACCGCATGGGGGAGCACAGATGTCCAGGATGGGGCCGCGGCGGAGAGTACCTGGGACAACCAGCCGACGCAAAATACGGATAGCGGCGGCGGCAGCGGCAGCGGCAATGCAGAACCAGGTTGGGAACAGGGGAACCAGACCAACAATGACGGGTCGTGGGGGGAGAACAATAACATCATGCCGGGCGGGTGGGAAACGACGCCGGCGTGGGGGGATCCTACCATGGCGGCATCGACCAAGGGTAAAGTAAATGATATGGTATGGTGACATTCCGTCACGGAATTAGGACATGAGTTGCGGGATGGGTTCATGGGGAGCAGAAATCTCGAGGGAAGGGAGCAAGACTTGACTCACACACAAGAAGGTTGTACGATGAAAGAAGGCAAGATTGGGGATCCACGAATCTTCAGTTTCGAAATTCCATTGCACCTTGTGGCCATGGGAAGCACACCCATATGAGAGACATAACATAGTATCAAGAATAGAACACTTTCCAAACATTCTCATCTAGTTCTACTATACATGCTCTTCCAAAGGCGATGGCACAAAGATGATCTGGTTCAGAAATACTGCCCCTCGCTCGCCAACAGCTCCCTATTTTCCAAACTTGGGCTGATATAAAAAGGAGGATACAAGGGGAAAAGAAGAAATGAAGAAAAGAAGAAAAGAAAAAAAGTGGTGCCTGCCCTTTGCTTGTTGCTTGGCGAAAGCACAGATGTATAGAAAAAAAAAAAAGTTGCCAAAAATCAGGTATTTCTCGCTAAATGATCTTCCTCAAGTGAACAACTACCCGCCTTTATGCTTTCAATCTTTTTACACATAAAAAAAAAAAAAATTGGCGATGAGCTTCACTGTCTTGCTAGAGCGGCGGTACATGCGCTCAGCTAAAGAATGACGCAATGGTGAAACGACCTGGTCGTGGTTCAACTAGATTAGCCGTGGACTGTTGCTCGTTTAGCCCCAACTAAAAATTTCAAATTGTTATTTGCGGTTGCGATGATATCAGATAAAGATTGAATGAGAAGAGAAGAGAACAAGACCGATGATGAAAAGGAATGCGACAGAAGAAGACGGAGAGGGAGAGGCAGGATCCAAAGGACAGTCCAATTTATGAAAGGGTATATAGTAAAGATATAGTAGAGATGTGATGCACTCAAAAACCCTGTACTAACCATTTTTTGGTTTCCCATTCCACAATCCACATGCAGCAGATTTTTAGACGCTCACGCACACTAGACGTGGCCAGAAGCCTGTATTTTTCAAGATCCTTGACGGGCAGCATGCTAGCGAACCACCAAGGAAAGATGGCCGGGTCGTCGGGACACTCTCCATAAATGGCCAGCATCCGCGCCGTGAGCCAGGGCACGCTTTGAGTTCGCATTCGTGCGACAAACTCTGTTGCAAATTTCATGAGAGACCGAGTTGACATAGTCTGAAGCACATCAGCCGTAACGGGCTCTGGAGATTGCTCTAACATCCGTGACTCCTGATCTTGATTCATGCCATCCGTCTGTGGCGCCGTGGGTGGTTCATGTATCATCTCTGTCGTTTGTGTCTGCGCGTCCGCCATTTGACGAGGGCGGTAGGAATATGTGTCTTCCTCGCTCGACACTGAGATTTGATCGTCTTCTGATCCGACGGCTGCCTCGGCTGCCTCGGCTGCCTCCTCCTCTTCCAGCGATACGTCATCTATTCTCTCCGTCTTGGCAACCGTATAACCGTCAAGTTCGCCAAACCTGACTACTCGAAAGCGCGTGATGCCAACCGTCTCAACGAGACTACGGCCATCAGGGTAAAATTGAGCGTTGATTATGCGCAACAAAGTGCCAAGCTGGTGGAAATGTCTGTCGTCTGGGCCTTGAGCCCGCCTTGGCAGCACCATGCCAAACGTCTTGTTTCCTTCTAAAACACGTCGAATCATGAGGCGGTAACGTGGTTCAAAGACGTGCAGAAAAGTGGGCATGGCGGGAAATGCGAGTGTGCAAACAAACAGTGGCAGATCAAGATCCTCATGGCGCGCTGCGATTTCGGCCGCGACGGCTTCCTCTCGCGCCGTTTTCTCCTGGGGCCAAAAGTGTTCTGTTATCCGGATGATGGATTCATTGGGAGGACAGAGTTCGGGGTTGAGTAGTGGATTCATTGCCAGTATTCGGCGACATATGGGACATCGATTTGAGTGGTCCAAAGTCCGATGCAGACACGGTCGGCAAAAAGTGTGACCGCACCCTGTCGTCAAGGGGTCATGTAAGAGGGCATAGCATACCTGACAGTCCATCTCCTGGCGTGTAACGGTTTGAAGTCGGGCCAGGGAGCTGATATCCAGGCTTGACTTGACCGCATTGTAGTCATTTGATGCAGACGAGAATGCGTCGGTGTAGATTACTTCTGCCTCCAATGCAAGGCCACCTTGAAGAGCCAAAGACCATGTTGATACCAGTTGTCCGCCAGGTATGATATTGGGATCTGGGTCGCTATCGTGTAGGGAAGAAATGCCGGCGACGTGCCACGGATCTCTGACTCGAATGCTGGTCTGCACGTTCAGTTGGGATGCTGCGAGTTTCGCCCGATCAATCTCCTCTTCCACGAGACGTCCGATCTTGTTCATGACAACGTCGACCCCACAGTCACTCAAGGCGTGTACTTTGGAGCACTCATTGAACGGACAGCGAAAGCCTTGCAGCCGATCTGGAACAGGCGGATAGGTGATGCTCGTTCGGGCATGGGTTTCCGGAATACACGTCTTGCAGAGAGTCTGGCCGCAAGGCAAGGTAATGGGAATGTTGAACGGTTTTGAGCAACAGCGGCACTGAAATAAGCGCACAACATGGCGTATGTGTTCCAAACCCAGTGGCCGATTGTGAACTTTCGAATCAATGTCGTCGTCGTCGTCGTCGTCGTCTTCTACATGCTGTCCGAGGCAAGTAGGTTGCAGACGACATGTGCGATCTTCGTCCTCTTGTGCCCCCGCATCCGATATCGATCCACCTGACATGGGTCTTTGGTCCTCCTGGTATACTACAATGGGCGTTCGCAAATCGTGATTTTCAGCATCCAGGCCCGGTTCTGGATTCTCATCAGGACTGTTTGCAGCCAGGGAGAACCGCTCTGGTGACATGAAACGTCGGGAGCTGAGAAACGTCTTCAAATTTCCGCGAGATGCTTGCTCAAGTCCAGCTTGGAAGTGGGAAAGCTGCTGGCAATGAAATAAAATGCCAGAGCGCGAAAGACGGCTGCGAACTTGATATTCCAACCTATTGCTCAAGTGGCGTTTGAACACTGGTAAACTGTTTTTTTTTTTTTTTCGCGATCGAGTCGACAGAAGACGGCAAGGTGCCGATATAGAAGACAGGTTCAAAGAGATGTTCTCCTCGAGTGGCTGACAGGAGGCTATGGCTGTCTGAGATATTGACCGACGCAGGACCAAGTTGTCGGGCGAGGTGTCACTGAACGAGATGCGAGATGGCGAATTTTTGTTTCCGTTGTTCAAATCCGAAGTGAAGAGCCACTGTTGGTATATTGTACACGGTTGAGACCTGCAGGACGCAAGGACAACCTCCACTTACCGCTACTTACTGGAAGTAGATGCGGGTAAGCGGCGGATAGCTGCGAAGCACTTGACAGAAGAGAAATTGACGTGATGACGTATGGCGTAATTCTTTCGAGTTACCCAAGAGACGAATAGGGCGGGTGTCTGTCAAGTGTGGGAACAAACGACGAATTCATGAGAATGCTGGCAGAAGCCGCCCTTTGCGCTTTCAGAAGCGTCTTGGAGGATCGAGGCAAACCGGGGACTATGTAATCGTAGAGCGCATCAATGATGGGATCGCAGAAGTGCTCCACCACGATGGCGCGGACATTGGTCTTGAAGACGGATGTCCGAGGAAACAAGCGTCTGGGTCTGGTTCAAGCGGGCGGTGGGGATTGACAAGCGCGCCACGAGACCGTTGACGTACAGGCCGGTGGTCAATGGAAGCAGGATGTGGGAGGCGAGGCGAGGCGAACGGGGCAAGAGCAAAGAGCAAGAGTAAGAAGTAAGAAGTAAGAGAAAGAGAAAGAAAAAGAAAAAGAGAAAGAGCAAGAGTAGGCAAGAGCAGGCAAGGGCAGGTGCGAGGGTGCAGGTGCAAGTGCAAGTGCACGTCAACGTCAACGGAGAAAAGGCATCGTCATACATGGATGGCCCTGCCTGTGCCCAGCTGGATTGGACATTGTTGGATTGCACATCTGGACCCCTGGATTGGGTGACGCTGACATGTCCAAAGCCGTTGGGGTCGTGGGTCTGGGACGGCGCCTCTGGCTCTGGCACGTCTGCTGCTTTGACAGGACAGGGTCCAGTAGAGACCAGCTCTCTATGCTCGGTCCTCTGGTAGTCCGTCCCGTGGTAGTCTTCTGGTAGTCCCGACTCAAATGCCCGATGGCTCCTTCCTCGCCAACACAATAAGCCGTTTGTCCAGACTGAGGATTCTTTGCCCCCCTACGCAGGCGGCAGGTGGCAGGTGACATTCGGGCAGGCGGGCAGGTGGGCAAGGGCAAGGCACCTTCCCCAGCCAGCGCTGCACAATGAGGTCGAATACGTCATGCTTTTCCCAGCGAGCATAAACGCGGCCCCGGAATATTTTCCCTCGCACAACGAGCCAGCCATGCGTGGTCCACGTGTTTTCGCCGTTGTGATGCCGCAATGTGTCTGTCAATGTCTGCCTGCCTAACCCTTTACTTGTTATGACCTAGCTCCTTCAAATATAGGAAAATAGGCTCACGTCCTTCCGGACATTTGTTGGTGTAAAAAAGGTTGGCGGATGACCTACGACCCACTGTATTTTAGCGAGGCGACCCAAATAGTGGTTCAGTGTGTTCCGTCTCGAAAAACAAGACCCCTTGTTTAATGCCACTGCTGCAACGGCTGCCTCGGTAGAGCCAGATCACCGTCCCCACAGCGGCGTGAATGTATGATGCCCTACACTTTGTTCCGATCGTGGTGCAACACGTCACTCTCATCATCATCATCATCGGCTCAGCAATCATGATGCGCTGCACATAGAAGAGGGTTGGGGGGGGGGGGGGACGCAGCTGTCGTTGCGGAAGCAATACAGCCGTCTTTGATGAAAGGAAACGCTCCCGAGTCCTTGACGCTTGCATTACGATGCGCTGCATGCCCCCCCACCACCTCTCTTGTTTGCCTTTCTTACTTATGACGGCCACTGTTTGAACCCTTTTTTTTTTGTTGTGTGTGTTCGGGTGGCGCGAACTACGAATTCTTGGCGCGTTGAGCGGCGGGAAAGTCACATCAAGGCTCACAATGAATCGTCAAGCACAATAAAATCTCTAAGGAGAAGCTTGATTTTTACCTATGTTTCTGTAACTGCTTAGCACAAGTTACAGGTGTGGAGTGGGGGTTACGAAGCAGCCCCTTCTCAGCACCAAAAGGGATGAATAGAGAAGCGGCGGTCTTTGTTCTTTTTATTTTCTAATATGGTCCCAACTTGCCGGAAAAAAAAGGACGCATCGAATAACCTGATCGGGCGGGTATCAAAGTTGCGACAAGAATGCTTTGCAAAACGAAGAAAGTCGACGAATGAAGATGGAGTGAGACGGTGGAGATGGACAAGGGGAAACAAGTAGAAAAAAAAAAAAAAAGAAAAAAAAAGGTGCCAATTTCAACACGTCGACACATTAACCATGTCAAAGCCAGTCATGATTCATGAAAGATGCCACGTTCGTCCCACTATGATGCAACCAATTGCGAAGAAAAGAGAGGCAAAAAAAAAAAAAAACGCCATATCCCTCCACGTCTCTCTTTATCGAATACCGCCCCATCGGCCGCTGGATCTATTCCACGACAATCGGCGGCCAATGTTGCCAAAGAAAAGACAGCTGCAGAAAAGCACGCTCAGCATGTACATGCCCGTCTCGACGGTCTCGTGGCGGGCCAAGCCGCTGAGGACGGAGGACTCGTTCTGGAAGGCAGAGGCAGTGGAGGCATTCCGATGGACCGAGGCCGACGGCGCAAGCACGAGGCCGGGATTGACGCCGAGGAGGAGAGCCGAGCCTGCCAAACCAAACGCGGCGGAGAGGACGAATCCCGAGGTGCTGCGGTCAATGAGCCACCAGAGCAGGGGGTTCACCAGCGCCAGGGTAGCGGATACTTGGAGCGTGGAGACCCAAGCCAGTTTGCGCTGGGAAACACATTGGGCGCATTTGGAGTCAGCCTTTCCCATGAACACGCACGAAACGACGCATTACGTGCTGTGAGAAGGGGGTTGAAAGGAGGGGGGAGGGAAGGAGGGAAGACAGGTCTCTATTTTTCTGAAACTTACCATGGCGAAAATGATGCCAACGAATGCACCAACGGCTCGCATGACGAGAGCCCAATCCGTGCCTGGTGCGGCGTCCTTGTGGTTCTTGGCCACGGCTTTCCTGGATGCTTGCTGCTCAAACACATTCGCCCACACAGTATCAAACCAGGGGAGCAGGGAGCCGAGTACGAGGCCACCGGCACCCCAAAAGACGAGGTATCTCCAGTGTTTGCCGGGGGACATGATACTGTCGTCGAGCAACGGGGGCAGGTGCTTCTGCTCGCTGTGAAGCCGTGTGACTACCACGCCGTACCCCAGACCCAGTGCGCAGAGCAAGATTCCACGGAGAGCGAGGGGCATGACATTGTCGGCCAGGGAGGGTGACACGACATGCTCAGCTCTGCTGAAGGGTCCACCAGCGAGTGACGGTGCATCCCTCTGCATGTGCGAGCGACCATACATCAACTCGTAAGTGGCCTCGTCAATGCTAGGACGGCGAATCGGAGTGCGTGCGCCGGTGCCCCACGGCGTGTCGGATGCGTCGTCTTCGTTGACGAGACAGTCTCTGTCGCGGGACGCGGCTTCGGAATAAATGCCCATCAAGGTGGACGTTGTCAGGTTCATGAATGACTGCGGTCGAGTAAGGGAGGGTCTGGGTTCGGCGCAGTCGGAGTTGGCGATGAGAAATCGCAAGTTGGACAGATCAATGCCGGAGGGGGTTCTAGACGCGGAGGAGGTTGTTGATTCATTGCGGTTGATGAAGTCATCCGGAGGGGGCGTCACGTCGGCTTGGTTCAAGTTGAAGGGACGCCGAGGAACTGGGCGCAGGATTTGGGGTCCATGGTCGTCCATAACGGGAGGTTGGAAAAATTGTCAAGAAATGCCACGTGCGTCGTGCGTCGTGCGTCGTGCGTCGTGTGTCGTGTGTCGTGTGTCGTGCGTCGTACGTCGTCAATCGCAAGTCGTGATGGAGCTGGCGCGCAAAGAGCGAGAGGGAGACAGACGGCTGGCAGTTTTCTAGAGGAGCGGCGGCAAGACGGATTCTCAAAACGACAACGACAGAACAAAGGTGCTTCGTAGGCGTCTGTCGGCGACGAAGCTGGTGGGAATTCCAAGAGATGCAGCGTAGGAGGCTGGAGGCTGGAGGCTGGAGGCGAGAGAAGGGATCCGGGTCACGAGTGACGAGAGTCGAGACTAGCTTCTTAGCTTCCTTTTGTTTTGCCGCCGGGGCCGAGGGCAAGATCAAACGATACGAGAATGAGAATGAGAATGAGACACGATGACGTCGCGGGGGACGGAATAGCTAGCGGGGGGTTCCAGGACGAGGGTGAAGCTCATTCGGATCTGCGGACGAAAAAGAACAAGAAATAATGGCAATGAAAAAAAAAAAAGACAGAGAGGCGAAAGCCGCGAGGGCAGGCCAAGAGTTTTTACATGAAGGGAAATCTGCGCTGGAGCAACCAAGCGTGCGGCAAAAGACCCGAAGAAAGCACAACAACAGCACAACAACAGCGCAACAGCAGCGCAACAGCAGCGCAACAGCAGCAGCACAACAGCACAATACACACATGCTCACATGCACGCACGCGCAGGTGGTCGCGATGAAAGTGGGTCGTCGTTCTGCATCGGTGCTGGCGCCACGCTGGGCTGGACATTAGATGTGGGTTTTTTTTGTCTCGAACGACGGCCAAGTTGGCTCACCGTGGACGGGATTTGGGGTCCAGGCACATGCAAGGACGGGCGAAGACTTGGCTGGTGATGCATGTGGTGACTGGCAATGACGGGCGATGACGGCTGGCTTGCGATGGCTTGCGATGGCTGGTGATGACCTGCGACAAGGAAATGACTTGCAGCTGGCTTCTCGTGGCCAGGCCGCATCAAGCTCAACTGGACGGGAACTGAACAGCCTGGGGGGGGAATCAGGCGGCATGTGCAACCAAGAATAAAAAATAGAAAATAAAAAATAAAGTGATTTTGAAGAAAAAAAAAAGAAAAAAGAAAAAAAAGCAAAAGAAAACAA
>SRPU01001201.1:0-10620 GCA_018360185.1 Claviceps lovelessii
TAATAATTATAATAATAATAATAGGGTATATAAAGAAATAATAGGGTTTAATAAATATAATAGGTTAGGAATTAATTAAAAGGTAGTATACTTAGTATTTACACTATTGCTCTTTACTAAGGCCTAGGATCTAGACTTTAATTTAGTAATAAGAATACTATTATAGTAGTATAGGCACCTCCCTATTTAAAGATTCCTTATTTTCTAAGATACCTCTTAGAAGAGAAGTATTATTTTATTAGGTAACTATTTAATTAGATATCTTATAAGTAGTATTTACTAGTAGGAGTTTTTAAAGTTTATTATTTATATTATATAAAATAGGTTTAGGTCTAGCTTATTATTATAATAGCTAGTATAGCTAACTATTTATAGAGAAAGCCTACTAGCTCTTATTATTAGGTATAAATTTTTTAATATAATTACTACTAATTATTTTATTAAGTATAATGCTATTTAGGGTTTAGAGTCTATAGGCTTTTATAATTAATGCTTAACTATAAATTTAGAAAGGCCTATTTTATCTTATTATTAACTTCTAAGTAAAAGATATATTTATAAACTAGTATATATTATAAATAAAAATAAGATCCCTTATAACTAATTAATTAAAAGGTTTTTAAATTAAAATAGCTTAGTTTTTATTTATTTTTACTATAAGTCCCTTTTAAAACTAAAGGACTTTATTTTATATTATAATAATATCTTCTTCTTTTTACTAAAAAATATAAATCCTAGCCTTAAAAAGATCTTATATTATAGTTACTATATTTTAGTTAATAAGCTACTATATTAGAAATTTTACTTTAAGGGGTAGTAGGGGCTTTTATTTATAAATAAGGTAGAAGGCTAATTAGCTATAAGAGAACCTAATTATAATGCAATTAGTAAGAAAAGCTTATTTAAAATACCTTAGCTACTTTCTATTAAAGCTACCTATTTTTATAAATATAAATACTAGAGACTAATGCCTAGCTTTTATAAAGCTATTTGCTTTAGGGTTATATTTAAACGTTTATATACTCTTTATTCCTAGTTAAGCTAAGGCTTTACTTAGTTTCCCTCTTATTTCTAGCCCTTTATTATAAATAATAAATAAAATTAAGCTAAACCTACTAATTAAATTATTAAGGAACTTTTAAATAGCTTTAATAATAGTAGTATATATTAGTATAGCTTTAACCTAGCCTATAAGATTACACCTAGCTTCTAGGAAATACTTATACTTATAATTAAATAGTAGGTGTTAAGTATTAATATAAATCTTACTTATAGGGTTACTTAAAGCAATAGGTATTATAATTTTATATAGGCGCTAGGGCATATATTTTTAATAAACTTTATAATAGTAAAGCATTTTTTATACTATATTCTATATTTTCCTTTAATAGTACCTTTAATAGGCTGCCTAATAAACTACTTCTATATTTTTATAAGCTATTAAGAAATAAATAGCCTTAATAATTAATTACTACTTATTTAGATTATTTATAATAAGTATAGGGCCTTTTATAGTGCTAGTAGGCTTTTTAAAAAGCTTTCTACCTTTAAGAAAAAACCCTAAGGCCTTTTTCCTTAGGTAATAAAAGTGCTTTACTAATTAATTAAATAGTTTCTTTAGAGTTTAAAGGTAAAGAATAATTTACCTTAACTTAGGGTTATAAAGTATAGTTTCTACCTCCCTAAGTTAATTAATATTAAGCTAAAGGTTAATAAATTTCTTAATATCCTTTTCTATAATCTTATTTAAATTATTAAAAAGGCCTAAACTCTTTTATAATAGCCTATTTATAGCCTAATTTTACTTTTTAGGAATATATTAAACTATAAAGTTAAAGAGAAGAATATAGCTAAGCTAGTAAGTAATAATAGTATTAAAAATATTATTAATAGCGCCTTAAAGCTAATGCTTTAGCACTATTAAATTAGTCTTTAAAATAAAGGGAACCCTAAATAAATAAATATAAAGTCTATAAAGAGTGTAAAGTAGAGTATAATATTTCTATTTAGTTATATTATATTTAACCTTAATATTATTTTATATACTACTTTTAAACTATATAGGGTATTGCTTGCCTTTATACTCTTAAGAGAGAGCAGCACCCTAGCCTATATTACTAGCATTAACTATAAGTATAATATCTCTATAGCCCTTAGTTAGATTAATTAATTATAAGGTTAGTGCACTAGTTACTATATTAATTACCTTTCTTATAGCTTCCTTATATTTTAGGCCCTATATTTATTCTATTTTTTTATATAGTAATATTACTAAAGGTAGCATAATTATAGTAAAATAGAGTATTTAGAGATAGTAAAAGGTAATAAGGCTAAGAAAGGAATGTATATCCCTTAGATTATTATAAGTAACCTATTTCTTAAGCTTAAGGATTTTTTCTTTAGTAGGCCTATAGCTATATATTCTATAGATATACCTTATTATAATAGCAATGGGTTAATAGAATTTACTTTTAACTATAAAAGTAGTATAACTAGCAAGTTTAAGGTTTAAAAGAATATTATCTAAATTAATTAAATATTTTATAATATATTTTTAGACTTTAGGTAAGATTTTAGTATTATTATATATAGTAATAGGTCCCTTTATAGTAATATTATTAAGGAAGGGCATATAGATATAGGGTATTAAGTTAAAAAGAATACACCTTATAATTTTAATAAATTATATAACTAAGTTTATAGCTCCTTAAGGTAGGTAGTAAAGCCTTAAAAGTTCTATAGAAGTTATAATTATTATAAGGTTCTAGCTTATATTAGCTAATTTTACTTAATTATACCTAGAAAGGAAGTTAATAAGCAAAAGCATTTTATATATTAAGAATTCCTTACTAAATAATTTAGTACCTTATAGAATGCCTATATTCTAAATAGTAATACTATTATACTTTATAGTAAATAGAATTAGCCTAATCCCCCTATCTTTCTTTATAATTAGAAAATAAAGGTTTTAATAAAAACTATATAATTCTTTTAATAAACTATAATTTAGCTTTTTCTTTAATAATTTAATTAATTTTCCTTAAAAGATATAAGGAATTAAAATTAACCTTACCTACTAAGCTAAGTGCTTAATAACCTTAATAACTTAAGGGGGCATAATAAGGGGGTTAACCTTTCTAATATTAAATAAGTCCTAGCCTAAAGCAGCCTCTCTATTACTAAGGATCTCCTTAAAAACATTAAGTTCTTAAGGGATAAGATATTCTTTAGTCTTATAAACTATTTAATTAAGTCTTTCTTAAGTTAACTAAAATCCCCTTAGATATTTAAAGAATTATTCTATAATAAATTCCTTATACTTTCTATTAGTATTAAGGCGCGCCTTAACTTTATTTTACTTCTTTATCTTTTATTTTAGGTCTCTATTAGGGATAGACCTATTAGAAGGAATATTATTAAGGGGATACACCTTTTAAATAATATGCTTATATATAGTATTTACTATTAAATTAAATAATTATATATAGCAAGATAGTTAGATTTCCTTAGTAGTGTTATTTAGTTAGTTAGTCTAGCTAGTAAGGGCTTACTTAAAAATAAGCACTATAATTTTATTCCCTTTCTTTTTAGTAATTAGTATTAAAATCTTATTTTTTTTTAGTTTAAAGTTTATTTCTTCTTATACTATTTAATTAAATAGCTTTAACTTTTTATTTAACTTTTTCTTACTTATTATAAGTAAGTTAACTATAATCTCTAAGGGTAGTGCTTTATTAACTATATTCTATATAACTAATTTAGTAGTATAAGATATAACTATAATATTTCTAAAGTAATATTTTATTCTTAGCTCTCTATAGCCTTAGCTATAATTAAATAATACCTATACTTATTAAATAAATAGCATTCTTAGAATTAAGGGGACTAAAACTATATTAAGTACTATATAAAAGTATACTAGCATTTAAATATTACTAAGAAAGAGCTTAGTATAAACTTCTCCTTTAAGTTTAATAGCATTATTTAAATAGAAAGTATTATTAGTATTAATATTTATTAGATATATCTTTAAACTAGCTTTATATATAAATTCTTTTATAATTAAGTTTCTTTATAACCTATAATTAATTAAAGCTAGTATAAGTAGTTTTTTTAGCTCCCTAAGGCAAATCTATAGATAGGGAAGGTCTTATAAATAGCTTATTATTATATATAAGTAAACTACTCTATAGATCTCTTTTTTATTATTTAGCGCCTAACTAATCTAAGCTAAGTTAGTTTTAATATAATTAAATAAATTATAGCTTAAGTAAAGTAAGTTAGTATAGAAAGTTTTTACTCCTAGCCTTTCTTATAGTTACTCCTATAAAGTATTACTAACCTTAACTATAATATCTCTAACTAGTTATATACTAAGCTTCTTAATATTTTTTTTCTTATTCTTTTTAATAAGCTTAGTTATAGTCTAAATAACTTAGCTTATTATTCTTTAATTAAATAATCCCTATACTTTCTAGTGCTAATAGTTTTAAGGTTAAATTACTTTAGCTAACTTTAATATTCTATTATAGTAAAAGACTTCCTTAATTCCCTTAGTATAGGTAAAGTATTTATTAATAGCTAACTTAGCTAATAGTAAAAAGAGCTTAAAGAGGTTTTATAAGCTTATACCTACTTTCTTACTAAAGACCTCTTTATATAGTTAGGTAATAAGGTAATCTTATAGAGACTCTTTTTTATACTTAATAATATTAAAACTTTTCTTTTAGGTTTAGCTTATTAAAGTAATTTATAAATAACTCTTAACTAAAGGTTTATTTATAATTTCTTTTACTTAAAGTCTTTTTAATATATTAATATTAATAGCTATCTCTACCTTATAAAGCTTCTTAACCCTTTTTAAGGTTATAACCTTAGTTATAAGCTATAGTTCTTTTATTAAAACCTTAGTAGGTATAGATCTTTATTATTTAGGTCTATAGAGTAAAAGGTTTAATTATTTAATAATATTATTTATAACCTTTTTTTTATTAAATAATATTATTTAATAGTTAATAAAAATATCCTTATAGCTTAAAATCTAATCTATAAAATAATTAATAGTATAGTCCTTAAAGTGCTTAATTTAAAAGATAGCTAGGTAGTAAATATAACTCTTTATATTAAGAAATAAATTATAAAGAATTAGTAGGACTTAATACTTTAGTAAACTATCCCTAATAGTAAGAATTTAAGCTTAGGAATTATATTATATAAACCTAATCTTTTAATTATATTTTAAGAAGTTATATTAGTTAGGGTAGTAGCCTTTCTTATTATAGTAAAAGTAGTAATTAAAGTGCTATTTATTAGCACTAAAGATATTAAAGTAAATATTAATATACTTTTCTTATTCCCTAGCCTATACTATATTATAAAATATAAAGTATAGGAATTTTAGTATTTTATTTATATATTATAGAGAATTAAATAATTATACTTAACCTTAAAGTATAGTAATTTATAATTTCTTAAGTTTCTTAGTTAAGGTATTAATTTAGTTCTTATAGCTACTGCTTTTCTTATCTTAAAATAAGGGTAAAAATAAGTTAATAGCTAAAATATTAATCCCTTAAGGATTCTTAGTAATAAAAGAAGCTAATTAAAGGATTTTCTTATAATTAAATACTTAATTATTAGTATAGGTACTAATAGTCTTAGTAAGGTTATAATTCTTAAGTTATAAATATATTTTTATATAGTTATTTAGCTTAATTTATAAGGCTTTATATTTCTTATAAATAAACTACTCTTTACTAAACCCTTGCTTATTTATAAAGCTAATAATAATTTAGCTAGGGATAGCTTTATAGATATATATAGATTATATAGAGAGAGTTTTTTAATTATTAGGGAAAGCTTTTAATATTAATACTTAATAGCGCTATAACTATAGGTAGGTATTAGAGAATATTTAAGGGCATTATATATTAAGTTTCTTAAGCTAATTTATTATACTTTTAGTTCTTTTTTATAAAGTAGCTTAGTATTAAAGAAGTAGGGCTTTCTTAGTATTTTACTAAGAATATATAGTTATAAGGGTTTTAATATCTTTATAAAGCTTAAAAGTAACTTCTTTTTTAAATATTTAGCATTATTTATTATTAAGAGGGCTAAGGGTATATATCTTTACTTTAAAGTCCTTTAGGAAATTTATAATATTTTCTCTAGTAAATTAATTAATATAGTAATTACTTTAAAGGAATATAAAAGCACTCTACTTATTAAGGGTTTTCTTAAGGAGCTTAGTAAAGGTCTTTAGGTTAATACCTTTAATAGAACTAATAAAATTAAATATATTAATAAAAAGGGGGTTTTCTTTAAAAATAAGATTAGGTATTAGTTATTTTATACTAACTTAATTAAAGGAAAAAGAAGAGGCTATTAAAATTAGTTTAAGCTATTTCTTAGAACTAATATTATTAAATATAAATATAAAGATTAGATAAATTAATTAATTAGGAGGTTTTCTTTCTTTATAGGTAATCTATTTATTATAAAATAGATTATATTATTATTTAATAAAATTAATTAGGCTATCTTTCCCTATAATGCTATACACTAAGACTAGGATTTTAATAAAGGAATTCTAGGTTATAAAAAGGAAAATACCTATAACTAATATAATAATATAGAATTTAATTAAATTAAATATAATTAAATAATCTATAGCCTTCTCTACTTTAAAGAGAGGGGTAATAGCATCCTAAGTAGGTTCTAATAGATTCTCCCTTTTTCTTAATATATTAGTATTATATTTTTATATACTAAGGGTTATTAACTTAGATTCTATTAGGTATAATCTAAAGGGAGTTTCTTTCTTATACTAACTAAGTTTTATAATATTTTAATACTTCTAATTAAATAATTTAAATATACTATAGTAGTTTTTCTATAGTTAATTATCTTAGTTTTATAAGTCTAATTAGTTATAATAAAATCTAGCTTTAAATTAAGGTTTCTAATTATACTTTATTATTCCTAATAATATAATAAATTTATAAAAACTAGAAAATATATTCTGCCTAAGCAAAACTACTATTTATAATAAAGGGAAAAAAAACATAACCCTAAAAGAAGTAGTATACCTATAAATATAATAAAGCTCCCTATTATATTCTAAATTATAATAGTAGTAAGCGGGCACTTAGAAAAGGGAAACCTATATAAGAAAAGTTATAAATAGTTAGAATTCTTTCTAATTAAATAGTTTAGAATATTAAAAAGTTAAAAATAGTAAGGGGTTTATAATAAAATATAGAATATCTTTAATATAGTAGCAACTATAGCTAGGTTATTAGAACATTATAGTAATAGGTGCTTTTGCACCTATACACTAAAATTAAAAAACAGGAAACGGATAATATTTTTTAACTATTTAAGGGCTTAGGACCTTTTTATACTATTTAATTAGATAGTCTAATTATATTGCGCCAAGGTCCAATGCCCTTAGTCGTCACGATGACCTCTTTCCACCTGTCTGTGGCCCATGTCTCTTTAGCCCCGACACAATATTAATTCTAATTTACCTATTTAAATTAAAATAAATACATTAAAAATTGCTATTGCTAGTATTTTAGCTTAGGGTTTATACCTAAAGCTAAAAGCTAAGTGTAAAAATTATATATATTAAGAAGCAAATTAGAAGTATAATAGGCATAAATAAATAAATTATAAGCAAAAAACTATAATTAAAAACATTAGGAGATAATTTTTAAAAAAGGGGAATTTATACTCTTAAGCATAAAGAACTTATAATTTAAAGAAGAAAAATAGAAATTACTTCTAAAATTTATTAGCTTATTTTAAATTTTAAATAAAATTAGAAAGTGGGCATATAGATTAGCATTACTAAACTAATTATTCTAAATATATAATTTATTTTATATTAGTTTACTTAAGAAATAGACCTTTAGAAATAAAGAAGAAAAATAGAATTTACCTATTTCTAACCTAAATAATAATTCTAAAGAATAGAAGGTTAATTAAATTAAATTATATTATTTCCTCTAAAAGGAATTACATTACCTAGTTAAATAGAAGGAATAGCCTTCTAAATATAATTAGTAGCCAGAAGCTATAGCATAATAAAATGCTAGTAGATTACTAAATAAATATTATATAATATTAACTAAATCTAACAAGAGTAGGATTTATAAGGGTCTCTAAAAATATAGTAGACTATATAAAATACTCCTTAAAATAACTTGAGATAATTCTTATAAAAATTAATAACCATTTGTATTAGCTAGCATTTATTTATTATTATTTGTATAAAAATTTGTTCCTATTTTTTATATTAAAAAAAAAACAATTAAATAATTGCCTATTTATTTTATTCTAATTATAAAGAAAAAATCCCTTAATTCCTTAATCTACTAAAGTTTTAGTAAAAATTCCTTTAAAAGTCATAGTAAAATTCATATCTTTTATTTCCCTATTCCTAACCTAGATAATAATTCTAAAGAATAGGAGGTTAACCGAATTAAATTGCATTATTTCCTCTAAAAGGAATTGTATTACCTAGTTAAATAGAAGGGATAGCCCTCTAAATATAATTAGTAGTTAGAAGCTGTAGCATTATAGAATACTAGTGGTTTGCTAAACAAATATTATGTAACGTTAACTAAATCTAAGAAGAGTAGGATTTATAAGGGTCCTTAAAAACGTAGCAGACTACAAAAAACATCCCTTAGAATGACTTTAAACAAATCTTATAGAAATTAATAACCATTCATACTAACTAATATCTATTTATTATTTTTCCTATAAAAATTAGTTCCTATTTTTTTATATAAAAAAAAACCCTATTAAACAATTACCTATTTATTTTACTTTAATTATAAAAAATCCTTAATTCCTTAATCTACTAAAGTTTTAGTAAAGATTCCTTTTAAAGTTATGTTAAAATTAACATTTTTTATATCCTTATTCAAAGTGGCTATTGATTTAATAAAAATTAAGACTATTATTCTATATATTTGTAAATAATAATTAGTGCTAGCTAAATATAGCATTTAATTACACTAAAATTTAGCTTAATCTTTATTTATTTATTTTACTAAATTAGTTAAGATTTAAAAAGAGAAAGAGAAACTTATAAGTTTTTTAGGTATTATAAACAAATTTTTATAAACTAATTAAGCAGCAGTTACTTAATTATTATATTTATTAATATTTGCCTATAATTCTATATTAAATTAGGATTATTATAAAAAAAAAAAAAAAAAAAAAAAAAAAAAAAAAAAAATCTAACTCCTTACCTCTAACTATTTCTAGTTAAAGCGGAAACTATTATTATAGTAATAGTCTAAAATAAACTATATAAATAAGGAAAAAAGATTATAGAAATGCTCCTACATTTTTTATTCTAATAATATAAATTTATTACTAGTAGAATAAATTAAACTATTTATAAATTTATACGCTTTAATAAAATTATTATAATATATTAATAGCAATTAGGGTATTTAAGCAAATTATTAGGAAATTATTAATAAACTCTAATGCTAATACTTATATTATAATAAAACGTTATGCCTAAAGTACAATAATAATATTTTATACTATTAAGAATATCTTTATAAGTAGAAAAAAGGGAGGTAAATTACCCCTTTTTTACTATAATTTTTAAACTACTTAGTGTTATTTTTAGGCACTAAATATATTCTTTAGCTTAAATAGTAATAGTATTATCTTCTAGTATAGTTCTAGCCTAATTCTATATAAATTTGCTTAATTCTATATAAATAAGCATAGGAGTTATAGTTAAATATAACTCCTTTTCTTTTTTTAAGGTTATAAAAATAATCTAAATCCCTAAGGATTTTAATATAAAATTACTTAGGTAAATCTTTTTAATAGCTTTTTTAGCTAATTTCTTTAGCTTTTCCTGCTTTTTTTCTTTATGCTTTAAAGTATAATAGTAAGTATAAGAAAGCAGGGAACTTAATTTATTATTTAATTTAATAGTAAATATTCTATCCCTTAGGGCAAAATAGGTAAATAAAGAAAACAGCCTCTAATTTAAACTAGAATTAATGCTAGCCTAGAATATAGAATTATATTATATTTTAGCCTAATATTCTAATATAGGTTAGCTAATAGAACTAGTATTAAATATAGAATTAAATATAATTAAATAATAAACTAATTAAAATAATAAATATAAGAATATACTCTAAATTAGGGTAAAATTAAAATATACTAAATTTATAGGGCCCTTAAGGAAATTAAATTTTTAATAATTTAGTCCTATTTAATTAGTTAATTTTTTTAATTTTTATTATAATTCTATAATAACCTACTAAATTGCCTAATGATTTTAGGTTTAAAACCTTTTAGGTTCTGTTCTTTAAGGGCTTAATGTTAAATGCTAGTATTATAAGGGGTGTTTTAAATAATTTAAATATTATTAAATAAATTATATATAAATAAAAGAAATATTATAAATATATTAGAAATTAGGGCAAAATTAATAAGAGGATTAGGGTATGTAAAAGAAGGGGAAAACATAAAAATTTAAACCCTTTTACTCTATTAAATAGCATTACTAGGCCTATAATTGCATACTAAATTAGTAAATATTACTAGTCCTAAAATAGTAATAATAATAAATAA
>SRPU01001202.1:0-10619 GCA_018360185.1 Claviceps lovelessii
AAAAAAAAAAAAAAAAAAAAAAGAACAAGAGCCAATCCACGCCCTTCACCCTCTGTTGACGTGTCCTCAAAATTTCCATCTCAACACAAACGGGAACATATCTCCATGATCCTCGTCACACAACACTATTGGTTTCTCCCCGTTACACAAAAATTCTGTGCCTTTTTATATTGCCATAATATCTTTTTTTCCCATTCTTCGAAAGGTTTTTTATTTTTTTTGCGAATGGAAGCAGGGAGTCGTACTCCCATTCGGTATGGAGGAAAAGGAGGAGGACAAACCATTTCGCCTGGATGGCAAGAAGCAGTTGGTGGGCACCTAAGGGGGGGGAGAGATGGCTGCGTTGAAAAAGGGAACTGTATTTACTTGCGTGCCCTCTGTTCCTCTGTGAGCGTCTGTGGCGTTTGGGCGGAGCATTGTCACCGGGGAAAAGCAAAAAAAATGATGATACGCTATCCCAGTATTTTTCTTGTTTCTTGTTACTACTACTTCTTCTCCTTTTTATCCTTGCAATTTTTTATAGGGGCTTTTCGGCGACGGTGGTTGGGTTGGCTGGGTGGGTGGCTGGTTACATGATTTATTTCCCTCAGCGGCCTCGTTGATTTCAATCTTTTTCATGGCCTTGTCCCCATTTTCCTCATCGTCACACTTTGCTTAGATGAGGGAAAAAACGAAACAAGAGGAAGGCAATGAGAGAAGAGGGTGTTGTAGAGGACGAAAAATTTGAAACTCTTTTTTTCCTTTTTCTTTTTTCGATTGTGCTTGGTGTTAGTCCCTGCTTTCAAAAAAGGAACGGCCTGTGATATTCTTTGGTTTTCTTGAAGGGGATCACGATCACGGCTCGCTGCTTAATTTTCTTTGTGGCGTTTTTCTTTTAGAAAGTTGACCTTGTGAATGTTTATATTTGATTTGTGTTTTCGTTTATTTTCTTTTCCTTTTCCCTTTCCTTTTCTATTATCTTTCTTTTCCTATTCTTTTCATTTCTTCTTCTTCTTCTTTTTCCTTTTTATTTTGCTCGTTATCATTGTATCTTAGTCTTCCTTCTCTCCCTTTGACCATGATTGATTATGTCTATCTTTTTTTTTTCCTCTTTACAGGTGTAAAAAAGAATAGTTGACTTCCTCTTGCATATATGAAGCACATTGATGGCGATCAAGAGGATAGATAAGATCCGAGATGCGCTAGACGCGCGGGCGACGTTGCGTCACCATCGGCTTCAAAGAAATGGGCTTTTCTGATTATGCACTGGATGGTGATCTGATCTAGTACGACTTTTTTATGTGTATTTCATTTCAGTCCGCTCTCGATCCGTGCCACCTGCCATTATGTGCCTGGGTATAAGCACCCCCAGTCAGAGTGTCCATGTACATCATGCATCATGAGGAAAAAAAGCAAAGGTGCTCACTCTTGTGAACACTATATTATACAATCTTTTGCAAACTGACACCCTCATTCATAGGGTCATTTGAAATCTACAAACAGGCCAATGATCAATTCCCCTCCCGAGGAGCCCTTGGGCCCAGCATCCAATCTTGCATTGCCAACCATTCGCTCCAGTCTAATTCCGCAGAAATGATCTCAGACTCCGAAACGCGGATGAGGGGTCGCAGGAACGGGACTGTTTGCCCGTCTGCCATGTCGTACTGAGCCTTGACCTTCAGCCATGGGTCGCTTTTGGCGGCAAACAAGTAATTCCTTCTCTCCTCTTCATGAATGGAACCGATTCCTACGTTCCAATCGTCGCCAAAAAATCCGTGCAAAGTCACTCGATTATCAAATCCAGTGACGACCATGCGTCTTATATACGGCACTAGACTCACACGCGTGCTCCCTGATGATGAAGACGAAAATGAATTGGAGGGCCCTCGTGTCGAGTCATTGTTGATGGCTCTTTCAAACGGTAGCAAAATGTTCATCCGAGCCGCGACTGCTTGAACGGATTTGGTATGTTGAGAGTGGTTAATGAAATACTGCTGGCAGGATTGATACTTTGGATACCATGCCATGATGGTATGGTCACCTTGTTGGAGCGGCTAGGATACCATGATTTGTCAAAACTATAGTTCCTATGCTTTTTATCTTCTTCAACATCATAAAAACTTACATGTTGAGAATTCTCCTCCATCTGGACAGTAAACGTATCGTTACTGGTGAGATTGACAATAATAACACTCTCTTCTCCTTCTTCGCTGGTATATCTTCCTATACCTTGAAAAACAAAATACGTAGAAGGAGACAACAAAGAAGGACACTTGGTTATACAGAGTGTGGCCGAAGACAGGCCTTTGTTGTGGGCAAAGGTGTATTCAGACAGAAGTGAGAGTCGCTGCTGGTAGAAAAGTGCTTCGTATCGTGGAGTGCCTGGAGAGGAAACTGCGGAAAGAGCACTAGCATTCCTCCTGAGACTTGAATGAGAACATGTGTCGTTTTATATAAAAAAAGAAAGAAAATCAGATAGCGTAGCCGAGAGGACGAGGTATGTCAAGGGATAAAGCATGTATATGGATAAAGAAGGGTATCACAGCACAACCGTATTCACTGCTGTTCGCTTTAGTCATGGAGACAATGCATCCGATTCGGCTGTCATTGAATTATTAGACATTGGCGTAGGGAATCCCTGACATTTTTAAAGGGTGAAGATGGAATGGGTGCGACTCATTGGTGCAATGGCTGATCAAGTTTGGACAAGGAGAATTGCACACTTGCAGACGTTGTGGTATCATTTACTCACATAGTAGCTCGTCTATGTTTATGTGAACGGCCTCGGAAGAAGAAGGCGGCCAGATTCAAGACAATTACGTATGACTCGAAAAGTGACTGGGCGCGGTGAGGGGTGAAGATAGTGATTCAAGTTCTTCGAGCCGAAGAAACTATCTGCAAGCAAATGTGAGCAGTGAGTAGTGAAGACTGAGCTGGACAATCTTGAATAATCAATCTTGGCTAAGCAAAGGGCAATATTGAATCAGGCAATCATTTTGAGGTGTTCAAGTGGTGGTGGGCCTCCTTGAGAGGTCCGAAGATGGGAACACCGAACCCCAGAACTAAGAAGCTCCAGGAGAAAGAGAGACCGGGAAGGAGGGGGGGGGAGGAGAGACTTGAAAAGGACCAATTATAGATGGGAAATACCAAGGCTTAGTCGAGAGACGAGCAGAAGAACATGTGCCAGAGGCAGAGAAGGAAGCCACGCAAGCCACGCCCTCCTTCCATATTCAGCCCGAGGCGAGAGTGGCAATGGATCACGGGCCCGAATCCCGATGCCAGACATAAAGCCTCATGACTTGATGCTCCGTCGCCGGCTGGATTGTGTATGTTAGGAGCCATCCCGCTGTCGGGGTCGCCGGGGTCGTCAGGTTTGTCAGAATTGACAGGGTTTTTACGGGTTTCCGGGTTTTTACGCTTGTCAGGGTCATCAGGGTTGTCGTCGGGCTGTCTGGAAGAAGACTGCAAACTTCAAAAGGGATTAAAAGTCCGATGGGGGTGGCGCCAGCCCGATGAAAGGGGCCTGTTTGAAATCTTTCGAGATCTGTATCTGGATTTTGGATGCCCTGGGCAGTGAGTGAGCAGTGAGCACGTCGAACGGCCGTTTCTAATGCCTGTGAGGCTCCCTGCTGAGTCGGCTCCATCAGCATCTCGCTAAGCCCGTCATTCTAGTCAGATGTGAGTCGACAAAAGGCGCTCCTGATGCCAGTTTGGAGAAGCTGGGACTCGGGAGACATGGCTCTGTGCTGTGAGCATGAGAGCATAAACGCACAGCAGGGCACAGATCGACAGGCAGACCGACCACGTTTGAGCCAGACACTTGGTGATAACCCGGCATACAACCGTACAACTCGGTATGAATGGCCAGCCCCAAGACGAAGCCTGAAAATTACAGTCATTGTCGTCTTCCAAGACCTCGTGCGCTTTGTTTGAGTTCATTTTACAAAGAAGGAGCGAGGGGTTGAGAGCCAGCTGGACAACGGAAAGTGGAGACTCGATAAAAAGAAAAGGAAGGAAAGAGAAAAAAAAGGCAACAAGGCGAAAAAGTCAATGCAAAGCTGACCACCACCACAACTTTTGTCGAGACCTGGCGCAGGGCAACCCATTGATCAAGGATAATGGACGAGATATAGCACGACGAAAGACACAAAAGAGTGCAAGGCGTCCACGGCCAAGAAGCGAGGCAGGAATCGGCAGCCAGCCACCACGACAAGAATCAGGGGCGGCTTTTGCACCGGTTTCCAGGGTTCAGACTCCAACGTTGCATTGTCAATGTTTACGCGCTTCCTCCTGAGTCCTGCTGAGCTGGCAGAGGGCGAGCAACGTGTCGATCAGACGGACGCCGATCGCATGGTTTACTGGTCATTTGCAGCCACAAAATCATCACCACCGCCATCATCGTGCAGATCCGACTGACAGAAAACTCGAGTGGGCTTTTATATACGATACTCAGCTTACCACAAGATGTGTGACCGCGGAAAACCCCATTGAGCAGCCATATTCAAGTAATGGTTGGTTTCCAAAGGAAAGTTCAGAGCATTGTCTCGGTTTTTTTTTTTTTTTTTTTTTTTTTTTTTTTTTTTTTTTTTTTTTTTTTTTTTTTTTTTTTTTCACGGCTCAGTAACAGGAACAAGTTCGAGCACCGGGGGGCGGCGCTGTTAAAAAGTTGTCCAAGTAGGAAAATGGGACCTCCGAGAGTTCCTTCGCTTGCATATTTTGGACATGAGTCGGTCGGTTGATCATCATCCTCGCAATTACTGCCTCACGTCACCCTCACCACGGCCAAGACTCGAGTCGGGCAATTACCTCAACCAAAATCACTTTAAATCCCGGGAAATCAGAATCCACACTATGCAGGGAGCAGCCGCAACGCTACAGCTGTGGATTCATGTGGCCTCTTACCCATTATGAGTTATGCTGCGCTCTGCGACGCGTTCGCGCCACATAACGCCATGAAGCCATGAAGCGATAATCCATCCATGCATCTCTCGACTGGCCACAACATTACCCTTAATGGTGTCAGCATCTGACCATCTCATGCAGTTATATTTCTCAACTTTCTTATATCGACTTTGCGTTCTTCCAGCTGGAAAGTGCAGTTGCGCCAGAACGCACGGGTGACAACCTCTGTCTCGAACGACTTTTGCCTGGCAGGCATTAAACTATCATGAGAATCCAGCCTTGACGTGTAACCGCTAGCAGCTCGGCCGAGTCAAGTATCAATGGCTCTTATAAAGCTTTCAGCTCGGTACCAATCGTAACCGGGCTGTCACTAGACGTGGGTATGAGACAATCGAGGCGCGAGCTTCTTAATCAGCATTAAGATGGGATTCATCATTTCTGTTGGGCAAATAATACTTTTAGTCCCATCAGGAATATAGTCGAAACACGATTTTCTATTTTCATAATTCGGCCGTTTCGACACGTTGATCCAAAGAAACAGAGTGCAGGTTTATGCTCCGCTGACATGGCGGACATGGGCGAGCTATATACCAGCATTCTCCTCCTATATCGAGCTTTTTGTCGAGTATTTTGAACTTATTATATGCATACACCCAGGGTTCCGGAATGCTTCCAAGCAAGGGCATTAACCATGCAAGGTCCGTCCCGCTGTGGCTGAATTACGTCTTTGTGAAGGCTTGAGATAGTCAGGTGACAAAGGAATTGCACATGATTGATGTATATTCGGTAGGGTGCCGACCTTGTAGGGCGTCTCATTTGCACCACATCAAAACAGCATCCCTATTCTATAATGAAATTTGATTCCGGTCTGGACTGGACTCTTTGATTATCGCAACAAAAATGATCAAATTTGTCACGCGCTTCTTGCGGAAAGAGGCGGAAGATGCCCAACGCTCCACAGAAAGGAGGCTTTCAGTGATCTGACAAGCCTTGGGAAGGATGAAGCTGAAAGACTCGCCTACGATGGACACAATCAGCTACGTCTTTTTCAAAACAGGCGCAGCCGAATGAGGCGATTTATCGACATAACGAACTTCTATTACGGAGTACATATTGCTGTAACAGCCTCACACAAGTTTTTAACACGCTTATCTCCTCTTGAGCTCACGGCCACTCTCTAGCTCATGTCTTGCGTTTAGTCAAAAGCAAGAAACATTGGCTTGTGTCGAATGTATTTCCAACCATCATCATCAGCATGTTCATGTCATTTCGAAATTCTGGTCAGATTTACAGGCCTCAGCCTGAGCATTCAGTGTAAAATTCGTGTGAATATGCAGACAAGCCTGCCAAGAGAAAGCCTACGTCATGTATTACCCGAGGCTATTCACTATCAGTCATTTCGCCGCACAAAATCTTGAAGTTTGGTCAACGCAGATTGCCATTCTTAAAGCAAATACATGACTGTAGAGAGAATAGCGTGCTATTTCAGTCGCACCATGATCTTGAGCAAACAAGCCTCTGATTGTCAATCATGGATGGAGGTTCGCTCAAGCAAACATGGTTCGCAAAATCGGCTTCATGTGACCAACTCTCAACAACAGCCGTGGATCAGATTCTTTTTCTGTGCTGTTTTGTTCTCGGGATATATGATACAGCACATGCGTAGCTGCGGATGATGTTGTCGACAAGTTCTCATATAGAAGGTGCATTACCCCTGGATTGAAGTAGAAGAACGAGACACCTTGCGATGTGAAGAAGAGTGAAAAGCTTTCGATACAAGACATGGTATTTCGAGGCTGGAAACAGAAAAAAGATCCAAAGTTTGTACAAGCTTTGCTACCATACGATATGTACCCTCCAAATATTGAATTTCGACGAGCAACGACAGTCGAAACATGCGGTTGGATTGAAGGCAATCCAGGTGAGTAGAATCAAATGTGATGACACTTTTTTTTTTGTGTCAAAAGGTACTGAAAAGACGGACGTAAAAGAACATCCCTTGACTTGCCAAACCGGTCAACGTTGTGCCAAAGATACGACCCATAGCCTCGTCGGATGCTGCTGGATTCCAACAAGTGGGAAATGTACTCTGGTAACAACTTGCTTGGACAGAAGATCTGGGACAGCTGATGACCTGAATAACGAGGCCAGTTCTGTCATGGTCTGGTGCGTATTCAATCAGATCATATCCTCATCCTTTTGGGTATTACGGGTCTGAATGCCCCGTTCATACAACCATATTTCTCCCGGCGCCAGCCCTTCCTCCTCCTCCTCCTCCTGGCCGTCTTTATTCCCTTCTCCTGTGCTCCCTAATGAGAGAGAGAGAAGAAACCTGTATTTCCCGCTGACCACCGAACCTTAGTGCTGCTTCTACGGCCCCGTATTGTAAGACAAATGTGTTCGCAGGTGATGCAAATTTGAATGGATTCTCTCTATTCTTGTGCGCCTCGAATACGCGAACGGAAACGATTTATCGATTTACTACGACATCATCGATGAGTGAAAATCTTGCCACGCTGGGATCAACATCCGTCTTCACTGCGTCATCGACTGCTCCATCGACTTCGACTTTGACTTTGAGCTCTGAACACGCCGGCGATACGGCGGCTCGTAATTCTCCAAGCGCCAGTGCCACCGACAACAAGTCTTTTTCGGGAGAAAGTCCATCATCCATCACGACCGCAACAGTGAAAACTGGCAATGAGGATACAAGTCAAGCTTCAGCTACATCCTATACCTCAATATCGCCAGATCCTGCAGCCGCAGCCTCGGTATCCCCTACATCGATAGTGGGCGTGGTTCTGGGGGGCGTAGGTGCGTACAAAGTTCCTTTTCGTGCGAGTCCCAAGCTGGAAAAAGCTCGCTTCCGAGTTCCGAGTGCCTAGATGTTTCTCTGACTTGCGTTTGTAAAAAAATTCGCGTCTCGTTTTCTCTCTCGGCAGCTGCCCTGGCTGTTGTAGCCGCGTTTTCATATGTTGTGTATCAGCTCATTCGGGCGAGGAAGACTCGGCACTCGAAACTGTGTGACGGGCGAAGACGACGACCGCGTCGGCGACGCCACAGATCCAAGAGGCGCAGCGATTCGCGAGACATGGCATCTTCGATGGAGCTTAGGGGTAGTAGAGCAAGAGGATAGGTTAGTCTGGCTTGGATGTGCGGGAAGCTCTTTACCAGAATTGGTGCTAGCTGACGAAAGCATGTAGAGCCTACAAGCATGTAGAACAGTGGGTAGAAACTGAAAATGAGTTCAACTCTGGAAGAAATAAACGCTAGTCCATTTTCTTCTTGTCGTCTCCTTTGTCCAGCACATGGCTCTTTTGTACGGGCTATTGGTTCTTGGACAAGCGAAAGCGGAATTCAGCCCGTCCACTGCAAGGATAATCAGCGGATTTACGTGGATGAAGGTACTGAATTTGTGACTGCGCACAGTTCCTTAACATTTTTTTTCTTCTTCTTTTTTTCTTCTAATTTATTTTGTAGAAATTATATATAAAAATCTTTCTATCTCTTAATAATTTATTTTTCTACTCATTTGTCCGTTTTTTGTTTTTTTTTTAAAAAAAAAACCAAAAAACCAAAAATCAGAAATAAAGCTATAACATAACTCTGTAACTATGTCAAAGACTCATGAGCGAGCCTCGGTGACTTGTATAAAGATGGAAGTCTTCACTCAGGGGTGCGTTTCCTCTTCAGAGAATGGAAGAAGGATAAGAATAGGATTTCTTGTCCCGATTCTTCAAACAGATGGACAGGATTAATGCTTGCTTTGTTATTCGAGCGTTGGTAACTCGCCTGGACGTTATCAAGTTGAAGAAAAAGATGGAAGAAAGGAGGATCGGAAGAAGAGAACGATAGAGAAAGAAAGAAGAATAAAAAAGGAAGTATATATATATATATATATATATATATATGTTTTGTTTCTTGATCTAGAAGATATAGCTGCGGATGAACTCAACATATGAATATTGTTGTAAAATCATGACACCATCACTATGGCACGCCCAGCGTTTGAAGTCAAGAGCTGCCTCACAGGCCACGAAAGGGGGCGAATGGAAAGTTTGGGCCTGATGGTTAGTTTCTTTCTTCTTTCTTTTGTACCCATTTTCCCCTGCTGTTTTTGTTCCGGGGGTTCATGGCTTTTATGAATGCACATGGGATGATGTCGTCGCGACGTGGAGTGGATAGCTATGGCTCGTTGGGAATAGATGAATTAGTTTTCTTTCTTTTTCTTTCTTTCTTTTCTCTGGAACATGTGTCGTCATGATGGTGCACAAGAAGAGCGTCAGGGTGTCAGGGCCACGTTGGAAGAAGAATGGCGATGGATTTGGCGTTACGGTCGGGGATTCGATGGCAGCTGGGGAATTGGGGATAGAAGAAACTTGAAAGCCTCAATGGTCTGGATCCAGCATGTGTTGATCTTGACCGAGGGCATCGTAAATTCGAACATGGACCATCACCAAGGCGCGCAGACCGTATTGTAGAATCAATCACATGCAAGGTCCAGGTGAGACTTGGACACCAACAAAAAGAACAAAAAGGAAGAGAGAGCTTACTCATCAGAAGGTACCAAGCCAATCCGTGCTTTTGCAACAAAGCCGTCACGCGGCCATCAAGAGGCCAATGCCAGCGATCAAAACGTACATGCAGCATTTCCTATCCTCATTCTGCGACCAGTGATGGCGACTCCATCGCTCACACGTCTATCTCCTTCTTACGAACAGGCGCTGCGACTGATTGACGAAGCTCACGCGGAGGATCCAAACAAGGTCGACGAACCTGGGGAGTCCAAAAATGAAGCCTACGAGCTGCATTATGCCCGGAAAATGACCAAATGGCTGGCGATTCGATGCCCGAATGCGTCGCAAACTCTGCAAGTGGCCTGCAGGGCTCAGCATTTTCGCCGGTAGGTTGTTTGTTTGTTTGCTGCTGTTTTATTTGCGGTCATGGTTGAAGAGAAGACGAAGACGACGACGACGACGACGACGTGGACGGATTGCGGACACGATGACTGTGCTTTGAAACATATCATCGCAAACTGCACACACACGCGCACACACGCACACACACATGGATGCGCAGATACATCGAATCCATCGGCTAACACCAGAAGATGGCAACTCCCCCGATCAACCTTCCCCATGACCCGTCCCGGCTACCTGAGCTGGAGAGCCAAGCAAAAGTCCCAAGCTGCATCCCAGGTCGCCAGCCTCCTCGCATCTCTGACCATCGAGCCTTCCATACCGGACGAAGAGCGAGAGCGCATCGCGGCGCTGATCCGAAAGGAAGGACTCTCCGCGGACCACGAGACCAAAGTGCTCGAGGATGTGGCTTGTCTCGTCTTTCTCGACGACCAGTTGGACGACTTTCAAGCCAAGCCGGATGTGGACGAGCAGAAAATCGTGGGCATTCTGCGAAAGACGTGGGCCAAGATGACGGATGAAGGGAGACGATTGGCTCTGGAGATGGATCTGAGTGATAGGGCCAGAATGTTGATTGGGAAAGCGCTTGGGGGTGAATCATGATGAGTTGATAGGAGAGTATGTCAGATGTGCTGAGATTCATGATCAATTTATAGGACAGTATATCAGATGTGTGCGATTCGTGAATCTTTTTTTTTTCCTCCCTTTTTCTAAAGATGTAAACGAATATAAAAATAAAAATAAAAATAAAAATAAAAATAAAAATAAAAATAAAAATAAAAATAAAAATAAAAATAAAAATAAAAATAAAAATAAAAA
>SRPU01001203.1:0-10616 GCA_018360185.1 Claviceps lovelessii
GATTTTCTTAGTATAATAACTAAGTCCTTAGTAGCTTTATAGCTAAATTTCTTAGCTAGCTTAGCTAACTATAGATTTTATTTAAGAAATTTAATAAATCCCTTAGGAATTTATATATAAATAGTTTCTTTTAGGTAGCTATTAAGGAAAGCCCCTATAAAATCCACTTACTTTATTTCCTAGTCTTCCTAAGCTACTATAGCTAATAATATTTACTAGCTAGGGGGAATACTAGTAGCGGCAAAGGTATTTATATAATCTAAGCCTTTTATTTATATAAAACCTTTAGTAATGAGTTAGGCCTTATATTTTAAAGGATTATTTTCTTTATCCTTTTTAAGCTTTAAAATAAGCCTATTTTTAAGCACTTTTTAGCCCTTAGGGATATTTTCTTTTTTTATAAATTTAAAAGTGCCTGCCTTTAAAAGTTACTTAAATTTACTAAATATAGCTTATAGCTACTGTTTTTTTTAAGGGCTAGCTAGAGCTTGCTTCTAGGACTTAGGCTTAGAGCTATTATTAGGCCTATTTTCTTTAGCCTTTAGCTATGCCTTATAGCAAATTTCTTTAAAAAGAGCTACTAAATTAATATCTATTTTATCTAGATTATTTAGTTAATTTTTATCTAAATCTAGGTCCCTAGGACTCTTAAGCTCTTTATTAACTATTTAATTAGAAGATGCTATAGAGTAATCCTTAATAAGAATACTACTATTTTAGTTATTTTCCCCCTTTAAGGAATTATCCTATAAAAGGTTCTAAGGGGCACTTAAATCCCTCTCTAAAGAGTTATCCCCTATAGAATACCTAGGGAGGCTTAAATTTATAGGGCCTATAGGTTTTATAATTTTTATAAAGCTAGTCTTAGTAACTAGTCTTTTAGAAGGAATATAAACTAAGTAGGTCTTAGAACCTAGATTAGCTAATAACCTTCTAGGGATAGTCCTAGGGGCTAGTTTTTAAGCTTTAGATCTTTTCTCTATAGAAATTAAGACCTTATAATAAGAGCTAATAGCCCTAATAGCCTTATAATTAGCAGGGCTAATTTCTAAGGTTATTAAGGTATTTTCTTTAAAATCTATAGCTAATAATTATACTAGGCTAGCTAGTTTTATAGAATTCGCTATTATATTTATAAGATTTATAATAGTAGAAATAACAAAATTCTATAAAAACAAGGGTAAGCCAGCCTAGTGTAGGGTAGCCTATAATCTATTTATAATAACCTAAATAGCCCTTTTAGCTAGCCTATTTTGCTTATAAATATAAGGGGAAGAAGTAGTAAATTTTATCCCCTTTTTAGCTAGCTATTACTAGTAAGCAGAATTAACCTCTCTACCCTTATTAAAATATAGATGTTTAGGGTAGGTACTAAAATTTAGCTTTAGGGATTTAAAAAGCCCTTTTATAGCTAGGAAAATAATAGGGCCCTCCTTATTTAGCATTAAAATTAGCCACTTATATCTAGTTTTTTAGTTTACTAAAATAAGGCATATAGAGTGCTTATTATAAGGGGTAGGGCTTATTTTTACTATATCCTCCTCTAGTCTATCTAGAGCCCTAGGGGGGTCCGGAATTAGGTTTTTAGAAGGTCTTCTAACTGCTTTTGTTTAATTATAGGTTAAGCAGTTAAAATCCTTATTTTTAACCTTTAAAAAATCTAGAATTTCCTTAGCTAATAAGCTAGTTTTCTTTAGCAATAATAGGCCTAGGTGCCCTAGCCAAATATACTAAATTCTAGCTAATTTTAGTAAATTTTAGTATAAATTTAGCTTAGGGTCTTCTATAAAACCCCCTATAAGCTCTTTTTTAGCCACTATAATATCTTTCTTTTTAGCTCCCTACTAGGCCCCTTAAGAATCACAGGCCTCTTAGTTAGCTATTAGAGGCCTAGGGCTTAATTTAATAAAATTTTTAAGTACTAAATGTGATGGATTCGAGCTAGCGGCTCGGATCCTTAGCGGAGCAGGAGAGGGGCACGTAAGGAGACCCATTGCACCCATAGGGCAAACCCTAAGGACACACACTGTATATATATAGCGTATATATAGAGGAGGGGGATAGTAGTCTCCCCTTCCCCTTTATAGTTAATAATAACTTTATTAACACTAGATTGCAGTAGCTATCTAGGCTAGTCTATAATAATTATTAACTATTACGACGTTATTTACAATATCCGTTTACGTATATATGACATAATGGACCCTTAGTATTACGAATAGGTAGCCTAATTAGGCAATATATAGGACTTGCACTACCTCTATAAAACTATTGCTTTAATAGCGGCTTAGCTTAAAGAACTATGCCACTAAGCAGCCTTAATAAATTAGGCATTCTATATAGGTGCCTTAACGCATCCTAACTAGGTGCAACCTAAATGTAAACCGCTTTTAATAGGGAACCCTTATAATAGAAATAAGGCCTCATTCTAAGCTTAGCGGAGCCTTATAACATATAAGCTAAAGGCTAACTTGGACTTTATTAGTACTAACTATAATAAGTAGTTCCTTATTTACTAAAACTTATTGCCTAAGGTTTAGGTATAGGTTGCTTTATTCTTTAAGCTTAGTAGTAATTATTAGTATATACCTAGTTATTTCCTTAACTACCTTAATACTATATTTATAAACCCTTATTAAAAGGAATGTATAATTATAAAGCTAGACTAACTAAAGCAATATCTAGATAAGTGGTTTGCTAATTTCTTTATTTACTTTAAATAGAAGCTTTGCCTAGCTAGAGGTAGTACCTAGGCAGACATAGTAAAACTCGCCTAGCTTTAAATAGGACTTAATAAGTAAATAAGAGACTGCTGCGTAAATTGTAATATTCCCTATTTTAACTATCTTACAGTAGTTATATAATACTATAGCATTGCCTTAGATATTAATTTATATTAGATTAAAAAGTGTATTAAGGTGCGCCGCTAGCCCTAGGGTAGACGTAACTATAAGGGCAATGTGGCTATAATAGGTATTAACTCTATAGGCTTTATAGGCGCTGGATAGGGCTATAAGTCCTTTAGTAAGGCTAAGTCTAGCGCAAGACCTATAGCTATTAAGGGTGCGGTATGTGTAATATAGGTCTTAGAAGATATTATTAAATGCTATAAGGCTGCCTAGTAATGTTTGTATTGTAGCAGTAATGGCTATTGCATTAGAGGCTATGCTTAACTCCTAGCCCACTGCCCTTTAGGAGGACCTGGGATTAGGGTTCTAAATGCCTTTAATAAGGAGGCCCTTAGCAATAAGAATAGTTCTAACTTAGAAAAAGACAGTTCTACTATATAAGTCTTAGCGGCAGGATATATATAGGTAGCAATAGCTTATACTGTATCTATATTAGTAATAGCTTAAATATTTATAGGGAGATAGAATATTATATAGAGGAGGCACTGTTTCTCCTTCCCCTCCTTTATAATAATTCTTAGTTTATTAATGCTTAAGTGGATAGTGGTTGTAATAGCTATGCTACTATAAGTAAGAGTATAGTTTAAAGGCTAGGCCTTTAATAAATCCCCCTAACTTAATTATATACCCTAACCACTGCTATAATAGTAATAAGGTATAGCTATGTTAATACCTCTTAGCGGCTATGAATTACTTATCTTATGCAATTTAGGGCTAATCTAGATAGGTGGACGTTCCCTATTGTGGCCTATATTATTCTAGGTCTCTTGCAAGACTATATCCTTAGAGCGCTATAGATAGCTTAGAATAATATTATACTATACGCTACTAAATGCCTGCTTATTGTTTATATATAGGGCAGTCTGCGAATTTATACCTTTAATGCTTAAGATGTAATATTACTAATAATCGCTGTAATGGGCTTAGTATATGCTGGTCTGGCCTAATATGCGTTAAAGTTAGATGAGGCAAGTAGTATTATAGCTATAAGTCTGTATAAGATTAATATTATCCTTGCTTTTATGGTAGGCCCGGCACCCTTAGAGAAAGATAAAGACCTTTCCTTATTGCTTAGTAAGCTAGCTAACTTTAAAGACCTATTTTGCTGTAAGAACGCCAGCGCCTTGCCTCTTTATTAGGGCTAGGCTAACTACTATATTTAACTATAATGTAATCCTAATAGTAGTATGCTAGACCTGCCTTAGGCATCTCTTTATAATATACTGTAGGATTAGCTGTTAGAAATATAGAAGTAAATTATAAACCTAATGGATAAAGGTTAGATTTAAGCCTCCTTCTCCTTAGTAGCTACGCTAGTGCTATTAGTTAAAAAGGTAGGGGGTAGCTAGCGTTTCTATGTAGACTATAGGGCATTAAATAAGATTATAGACTAAGACTATTACCTATTGCTGCTTATTAAGGAGACTTTACAGTCCTTAGCTAGTGCCTAGTAGTTTATAAAATTAGATATCTGCGCTGCCTTCTATTGCCTATATGTAGCTAAAGGGGATAAAGCACTAATAGTATTCTAGATAAGGTTTAGCCTCTTTAAATAGCTAGTATGCCCTTTTAGCTTAGTAGGGGCACCTATAATGTTTTAGTAGTATATTAATAGAGCCTTAGGGGATGCCCTAGGGGTCTATGCTACAGCCTACCTAGATAATATCCTTATTTATACTAGTAGTATATGTAAAGAGCATATATAGCGCACTAGGGATGTCCTCTTATGCCTCTAATAAGTGGGCCTATACCTTAATATTAGTAAGTGCGCTTTTAGTATAATAGAGATTAAGTACCTAGGGTTTATTGTTTAGGCTGGCTATATAGTGCGCCTAGACCTAGCTAAGGTGGCGGCTATTTAGGAATAGGAGGCGCTAATAAGGCTGTAAGGGGTGTGTAGCTTCTTAGGCTTTGTAAATTTTTATTAGGAGTTTATAGCTAACTTTTTAAACCTTATTAGGCCCTTGCTTAACCTTACTAAGAAGGGCATTCTATTTATTTAGTCCCTTAAGTGTTAAATATCCTTCTAATGCCTTAAGGATATATTCTTATTAGCCCCTATCCTTATGTAATAGGACCCTGCCTTAGATATAGTGGTTAAAGCTAATGCATTAGGGGAGGCGCTTAGGGGTTGTCTCTCTTAATATAATATAGCAGGCGTACTGTAACTAGTGGCCTATTACTTAGCTAGACTTATAGCCCCTTAGCGGAACTATATAATTTATAATAAGGAGCTCCTTAGTATTATCTTATGCCTTAAGGCTTAGTTTACTAAGCTTTATAGTATCTTTAAACTATTTATAATCCTTACTAACTATAAGAATTTAGAATACTTTATAAGCCCTAGGGAAATGTTAGAATGCTAGGTATGCTAGGCAGAGACCCTCTCCCTCTTTAATTTCTACCTTTATTACTGCCTAGGCTCCTAGGCAGCACGCCCTAATGCACTATCCTATTGTAAATAGAATAAATTAGGGGGACCTCCACTAACCTAACCTTTGCTCTACCTAGTATCTATTATATGCTTATTACACCTACTTTCTGCTTAGCCTGTATTTATAATGGACGCAGATTAAACCTAGAATATAGCTACTACTGCTAACCTATAGGGGCATAATTTCTTTATAGATGCCTATCTTTAGAGCCTTTAGGACTAGGGCGTATAGGCTAACCTAATATATTATATAAAGATTAAGGCAGTGTAGTCTAGAGCCTAACAGTTCCCTGCTGAGGTAGCTACCTATTAGTAGGTTAGAGACTATGCAATTAATGCTTATAGCGCCTTATTGTTCTATAGCTGTCTTTAGGCACTGTAGTATAAGCCCCTTACTACTATACTAATTTAATAGACCTATAACTTGCCTTTATTAGGCTACTTAGGGAAGAATATAACCTTTTAGGCACTTTATTGTAGCTACTACTAGGAGGGTATATTAGTAGACGTTGCATGCTATATATAGAACTACTATTATTATAGGGCTTGTAAGAGCTAGTGCCTACGTTAGGGCCTTCTCTAACCTATCCCGGCGCTGAATAGATATTAGTTATAGATTTTAGTGGACTTTATAACTAACCTCTTAGGATTTAATGCGGATGCCCCCTAGTTCCTTATAGTTATTATAGATTGCCTCTTTAAGTATATATAGCTAGAAGCTATAATAAGTATAAGCGTAAAGGCATGCGCTTAATATTTCCTTAACTATTAGTAGCGTTTTTATAGGTTCCCCTTAAGTATTATTTTAAACTAAGGCTTAGACTAGGTAAGCGGGTTCTAGTTAATGCTTTGCTCCCTTACTAGCACTATATAGCTCCTTTTTATATTCTACTATCCCTAAACTAATAGCAGCACTAAATGTATAAACTAAGAGGTATAGGCAGTGCTTAGAGTAATAGTCTCCTTTACTTAGATAGACTAGCCTATGCATCTTATAGTATACTAGCTTGCCCTTAATAATTACACTTTCTTAGTTACTAGCCTTAGTGTATATATAGCCCTTTATAGTTTTGATATTAACCTTGTTTAGCATGCGCTGGCTTCTAACTAGAGCTATATATTAGCTAAGGGTTAGGTAGTCTAGTTCCTTAAATATATTAAATAGGGTATAGCACTTACTTAAGCTGCTATTAACTTTACCTAATAATAATAGTAGGAATCCTTTAATAAGTTATGCTATTTAGCGGAGCGTTACTAACTAAGGGATAAGGTATAGCTTAGCTTTTATAATATTTACACCCTTTGCCTAAGTAAGAAGCTAGACTAGGTAATAGCTAGATATACTATGCTTAAGGTCCTAACTCCCCTTACTATAAAACTAAATATTCTAGGGGGGATATATTCTATTTTCTATATTAATTTAATAGAATGTGTAGTAGATAACCCCCTTCCTTCCTAGGTATTATAAGACTCTTACCTAGGCCTTATATAGCCCTAAGATAATAGAGTGAATAGACCCCTTAAGTATTAGATTAAGTCTATTCTAGCTATAAAGAATGCTAGAGAATGTAGTAAGCATTATAATATACTAGTTAAATAGGTAGGCTATATATAGCCTATATAGAAACTACTTAAAAACCTAAAGAATACTAAGGCTTTAGCACTATTTAAATTACGCTAGGGCAATGTATATTATAATAATAGTCTAACATAGGCGTAATACATTTCTTAATTAACTCTATATAGTATACTATTTAATATATATTTAGATAATAATAGGCCCTGTTTAGGCTCTAACCTAGCCCTAATACCCCTATACTCTAATACTGCTTATCTCCTAGTAGGGTAGATAAGGGACTTAGATAGGCCTTTTTCTTCTTTCTCTTCTCCTTTTTTTTATACTGCCTAGTGGATACGGCTATAGAGGGTAAGTTAAGGTTAGGTAGTAAGGGCAGCTTCTAGCTTATAGTAGATAAGGGAGGGTTTATTAGCCCTAGGCTAGTTGTGCCCTAGGTCCGGTTAGGACTAGCTAAGGGCAGTAGCGGTAGCGTAATAGGGGGAGTAGGCAGCGGACCTAGGATGCTAGAATAGGGCAGTAATAATAATATGCCTCTAAAGAGGTTATAGGGAGAGAGTGATATATATTTAAATAAGTCCTTAGGAGGGCTTAATATAAGTTTAAAAAGGTCTTTAGGAGGGGTAGATATAATTCTATAAAGATTAGTAGAAGGGGGCAGCGTAGGTATATATAGATACTTATTAGCAGGCAAAGGAGGAGGAGTAGATATAGCGGTTTAACGCGCCTAGACATTAGTAAATAAATCTTAATATATAGGCATTAACTATTTAATTTAGCGCTGCACCTTAGATAACTAGGTATTAGTATAGTTAATACTAGTCTTTAATATATAAATAGTAGTAGGATTAATAGCAGCGGCAGGCAGGGGACGCTTAGGCATTATAATAGCGGTAAATAGGGAGTGTTTTAAATGTGTTAAGGTAGGTAGGGGGGAGAAGCTAATAGCTACTATAGGTATAGCGCGCTTCTTAATAGCGTATAGAGTAGTTATAAATTAAGTATAAAGAGCCTTAAAAGGCTTAGTTAATATAACCCTTTGCCCCTTACTATTAATAGCATTATAGGTAAGGATATATAGTGCCTTTATAGCTTTACTATAGTGGATAGCCGCTACTATTTTATAGGTAAGGCGGTATAAGGCAGGACTCTAGGTAAACACAGCAGCATTCTGTATATATATTGTTTTTCTTTGTCTACACTCTTTATAGGAGTGCGCTAGGCCTAGGATGTATAAGAATAGGCTATTATTAGCTATATATATAATATAGAATAGGCATTATATATTTAGATTAGAGAGGTTAATAGGGGTAAATAACTTATCCTTAGAGTTACCCTTTACCTTATAGTAATCTAAGATGTAGTAGCTATTTAGAGGTAGGGAGAGGGGAGAAGGAGCACTAATAGTAGTGGCTATATTCTTACTAAACTTAGCTAGGTGCTTCTAAGGAGATAAATAGTAATAGGGGAGCTTACTAAGAGGATTTAATAAGGAGTGATAGAGGATTAATACTAAAAAAAAAAAAAAAAATAGAATGGAGGTAGGCTAAAGGGGAAATAGTAATAATAGGCTTCTAAGTAGGAACCTAAGCGTTAATAAGAGGTGGGATAAGGGGATGATATAGGACTTATATTTATAGGAACCTAGGGGCTGAATAGGATATTTATAGTTAATGGCTAGCGTATGATTAGCTAGCTAATTTAGGATTTTAGGATTTCTATTTTTAGGTTTATTTATTGTTAATAGGCACTGCATTGCGACTGGTTAGGATATAACAGTTCTGCCTATTGGATTGTGTTACTGATACTTTTATGTTGTTGTTGTTGCTTAAATAGCCGCTAGCTAGCTGACGGCTAGGGGGCGGCGTGAGCGGAGGGGCTATGTAATGGATTTAAGCTGGCGGCTTGGATCCTTAGCGGAGCAGGAGAGGGGCACGTAAGGAGACCTATTGCACCTATAGGGCAAACCCTAAGGACACACACTGTATATATATAGCGTATATATAGAGGAGGGGGATAGTAGTCTCCCCTTCCCCTTTATAGTTAATAATAACTTCATTGACACTAGATCGCAGTAGCCATCTAGGCTAGTCTATAACACTAAATCTACTAATGCCTTTTCTATAATTTTTCTAAGGGCCTCTAATAGCCCTATATTAGAAGGAAAACCTTCTATAATATTAGGTGCCTAGCTTATAAGCTTTAGTAAGAAAGGTGCTATAGGATTAGTGGGTTCTAGGTTAGAACCCTCTAATTCTTTAATTTCTAGGGCTTCCTTAGCCTATATAGGTTCCTTAGAGGGAATTTTAACCTCTATAAGGTAGCTAGTAGCTATATAACTAAAATACCTATTATAGTGCCCGTAAGGGTAACTAAAAGGTGCTTTTAGAAGGGGGGTATTAGTATTTTTAACCTAAATAAAAAATCTATGTTTTTTAATGTTTAAAATACTAATACAAGACCTATTAGCTAAGAATAGTAAATTCTTATATATATAGCCACCTACTAAATAGTGCTTTAGCCCACTTACTATATTTATATCTAATTTTAGAAAATATAGTGTATTTTATAGGACTAAAGGCCTATATTTATTAGGATTTTACTAATATAAAACTAAAAATTTAGCCTTTCCGTATCCCTTAGAATAGATAGGACCCCCACTAGTTATTATAAGCCTAGCTTCCCCTTTTTTATAAGGTATATAGCTTATAAAATATTCCTTAGAATTAACTAAGTAAACAGTGGAACCTATATTATAAAGAAGAGCGTTTTTTATCTCTTTATTATAAAAATTAAAGGCTTTAAAGGATATTTTATCCTTAAGCTTATTAACTTTAGTGCTAGCCTTACTAAAAGTAGTGAATTTATTAGAGCAAATACTAGAATTTTCACTGGAATCACTGCTAGCACTAGGGCTGCTAGGTCTTTTATAGGGCTCTAAGGCACCTAAAGAAAGGTTAAAATTTCCTAGCATAAAGGATCCCTCTTAACCCTTATCTTTATCCTTAGCCTTTTTAGAGGATTTTTTACCCTAATTTTTCCCCTTTTTCTTAGAATTAAGGTTAGAATTCCCCTTATTTTCTTAGGGGGAATTTAGCTTCTTTTTCTTATTTTTATTAGGATTTTTAGAGGTCTTATTTTCTTTAGAGCCTCTATAGGAAGTTTCTTTAGAAGCAGTAGCTCTATAATATAGAGCTTTAAATACTAAAGAGCTTTTATTCCTTTACTCTTCTAGTAAATTAGCTATAAGAAATTATAAATTTAGTGCCCCTATAGGGGCCCCTAGAGCCCTATTAGTTCTTATAGAAAAACGTTGCCTTTTAGCCCACTAAGGAAAAGTTAACTTTAGAGCTTATAAATACTAGTTTACTTAGTTTATAGGCTTTATAAAAACACTTACTAAATTTAACCTAGCTAGTAGGTTATTAAATAAAGCATTAAAGGACTTTAGGGACCCCTTATAACCTTAGAAATTTAGGCTATAAAATTAGTTATATAGGGTACTATATTATATTTTAGCACTCTAAGAATACTAGTGAATTAAAACACTATATGCCTTTAAGGGGTCTTTTTACTAAATTATAGCATTTTAGGGGCCTTTAGTGCAGCTATCTCTTAAAAGTATAAGAATTATAGCTTAATTAGAATTACTAAGGTTTTTAGAAATACTAGGATTTTCTAAGAAATTAGGCATTCC
>SRPU01001204.1:0-10615 GCA_018360185.1 Claviceps lovelessii
TTTCATTTTTTTTTTGTTTCAGGACAAGGACGAACGGGTGCAGAACTGCGCCATGCAGATGACGGCCACAAAGAGGGCCTCACGGGGCAGAGAGAGCGACTCGGCAATCCATATCGACCCAGTGTTGGAGGGTTGCTGGCTGAGGCGTCGTCGGTGGCCGTCGTGATGGAGCGAATCTTGACTTTTCGGTCGTTTCTCCTCGGACGCGGAGCTCATGGTGATGCTCGTGGTGATGCTCGTGATGATGCCCTGCTGGAAAGTGGTAGTGGTGGCGGGGACAGATCAGACCCCAAGCCAAGACGCGGAAATGAAATAAGTTGCAGATGCAGATGCAGATCGATCGATCGGATTCGTAGATTGCCCGAGGATCCAGTTGTATGGCGTCGTCTCTCGCACCGCGGGGCTTCCTATGCCACGTCAAAGGCCCAGCGTGGGCATGGCGATTGTAATTGTATCGTGCGACAGGTCCTCGACGTGAGAGGAATAAAAGAAGTCTGGTCTGGCGGGTCGCAGATGGCGGACGAAAAAGTCCTGGCAAGGAGAACTGCAAAAGGGAGGGAGTGGATGATGAGTAATGAATCGGGACCAGCCTTCAGTGTCCGCCGGAACGACGTAATCTGCGCCTCCAGGCTCCAATTGGCAAGGCAGCTGGGCTGAAAGGTCAAGTGCTGATGACTTGATTCCAGCCTGGTTCGGTCTGGTGGTCTGGTGGTCTGGTGGTCTGGTGCCGATCTCGTATTGACGCAGATGGTGTGTTGAATCATGACGTATGGCACTTTGGACGATAAACTCCGCCGGCCGGAGGTTAACGGCTGCAAACGGGGCCCATTGCCGGCAGCGGGGCGGCATCGTTTCGGGGTTAGGGTTTCGGGGTTAGGGTCTGGCACAACAGATGCTCCATCACGGCTCACGGACTCGAGGCACCACGTGTGGTATTTGTAGTGTCATCCGTTCCGGTCGGTTGGACGTTTGACGGAAAACACCATCGTCGCATGCACAAGAGACGCAGAATCCCATTGCGCAGTGCGGAGCCATGACCCGTTTGCCTCTCGTCGCACGGAATCTATGGGGGTCCAACGCGCCAATAAATGCAATGTGATCACATCCGAGTTTTTTGTACGATACCTCTGCTTCCCAACTACCATTATGTCTGTTGCACAGGAACAGGAAGAGAAACACGGCTTCAACAATCCCTCTCTCCAAGTCATGCTGATCTCTCCAAAGTCAGGCCGCTGCACAGCACGAAGAGCGACCCACGTCCCATGGTCAATGCAAGCAGTAATTCCAAAGAAGAAATAGAGAAAAAAAAAAGCTCATTCCAACGGTTCGTGAGGCTTTTTCTAAAAAAAAAAAATAAGATATGAAAAGCAAAGAAAAAAACCAGCTCTCACGCTGCTTGGTGCTCCGTGTCCACACTTGAGCGCTCAAGAGGCAGCATCGTGGGCAGCGTCTGGCCGGAGCGCAGCAAGGCATCTCCACACACACCCAGAGATGGGGAGCGCGCATCGGTCAAGTCTGGCTATTCTAGTATTGTATTGTATTGTACTGAGATATGAATAGATGGCTTAAAGCCTGATTCTCATCATGAACAATTTTTTTTTTCTTTTTTCTTTTTTCATGTTTTTGTTTTTGCTTTCGCCGCACCGTGCGTGCTCCGCGTCATCTCTCTAGGGTTTTGTTTTAAAGAGGAGGTTGACCTGAAAAACGGAAACTCGGCTCGAGTTGCCAGTGTCAACTTCTGCACTTCTGCTCTTCATACGCCGTTGACAGTGGACACGTTCATCATGGTATTGCTCAAGACTCTCCTGTTTCTAGGGGCAGTGTCTAGCCAGGTAAGCCCTTTTGCCGTCTTGGCAAAGCTGTTATTGTTCATCTTTCTCTGGAAAGAGAAGGAGCGTCCACCGTACGTGGAGACAAAAAAAACATGATAAAGGCTGATTTCAAAAAGGCACTCGCCGTCGAGGCCCCCATCTCCGGATACAGCGTCGTAGACCTCGCTTGGGACATCGAGCTGGCCGCCGGCAACGACCCCGTCAACTTCACCGGCACAGTCCAGCAAGTCCAGGCTCAACTCAAGGAGCTGAACCCCCGATGGGCCCAAGACTTGGTCAAGAAGCAGCCCGCGGCCGTCGGTGGCCATGATGACGCGCACCTGCTGGCGCGAGACGAGCCGCTCAAGGTCTACTGCAGCAGCCTAGCGGAGAAATGGCACTATGCGGAAACGTCACACATTAAAGAGGGAATCGAGTATCTGTACGGCAGTTCGGGAAAGCCCAAGAACGGTCCTGGTCCCGGAGCGTGCGCGAGACTCAGCTGCTCGTATCGCAGCGCCATCTGGTGGTGCCATGATGTAAGCAAATTCTTTTTCTTTTGTTTCTTTTGTTTCTTCTTTTTCATTTTTCCTTCTTCATTCTTCATTGTTCTTTTCCTTTTCTCTTTTCCCCTCTTCCTTCTCTGTTTGCAAGAGAGGTATGACCTAGACGAGAATGTCCTTTCCGCGACTGACCGTTTTTTTTTTTTTTTTTTTTTTTCAAAACGCAGAATAACTCTGAATTCGAGCTGGATGGCTACAAGGACGTTGCTTATGCCGCCTCGGCCATTGTGGAAAAATGTGCCAGGGGATGGCAGCGGGCGGTCGTAAAGGGTCAGGCTTTTATGCCGGGCAATTGGAACGTCGTGGTCAGGCATGACATGGCCAGCTGTTGAAAAGAAAGGGGGACATGTGGCATGTTTGGCAGGCGGCAGACCTCCTGCTTTGCATATCTCGTACCAGCTAGAATAGTTGTGGCCACTTGAGGGACCAACCGGTAGAGGGTTGTTGTTTCTGGCTGGTTGTGATCAAAGACAACTTCAACCTTGATATATCAACCAAGGATAACCCAATTCTCTTGTGGACCTGGGTTCATCCTCTTCCACATCCTGTCACACGTGCAAGAGCGCACTTGGCCAACTCAAGGCATCCACGCATAAGGGGTACCTTAAGACCTCAGGTATCCTTGCTTATAGTATATGTATATAAGATCTCTACAGCCCTTAGGACCTCTAGAGGAAACCTGGACCTCTAGATTCCTTAGAGCTCCTAAGTAAGCCAAAGTCGATTATTGTCTGAATAGAATCCTTTGCATTCCAAGCCCCCCTAACACGGCCCTTGTCACACATCCCATAGTCAATGCAAGCACTATAAAAAGAAATGAGCCGTTGTAGTAGTTGCGTAGCAAATTCAATGTCCTATAGCTAAACCAAGTCCCTTGACCTAATAAAATCCTTATGGCTGCGCGGATTTATCAGCATTATAGAGGCAGGCAAAATGCGTTAAACTCCTTTTAGTAAAATAAAGCTATTGTTTTTTTTTACTTCCCTTTCTCGTCACCTTCTAAGATAGCTGCTTCTTCTCATCAGCTTCTCCGCAAGCTGTTCAACTCCCCTTCCTATATATCAGCTTTTTCACAACAGACTTTTCTATCAGCTTCTTTATGAGCTGTCCCCCGCCCCCTCTCTTTTTGTGAGCGTCTTTGCAAGCTGTTTTCATGCTACTTCTGCCAAAGCTCCGCTAGTCAGCAGCACTAGCCATGCCCGTTGACTCTCTTCCACAGAGCCAGCCCAGGCGAAAAGGAGAAATGGCGGATCCGACGGACCCAACGGACTCCAAGACGACCAGCCACCCGCAAAGCGCAGAAATTTGGCACCAGACCATTCTCAGACACGACATCAGGGACACGCACAGGACCGGCCGAAGCTCGACATAAACAAGACTCCTGGACAAGTTCTCAGGGTCCTGGTGTTCGGTGAGGGCGAATACAGCGAACTTGGTCTTGGTCCGAATCGGACGGAAAGCAAACTGCCGTGCTTGAACCCTTTTCTGGACCCCTAGGCGCCTTCTAAATACCATGCCGTCCAAGTCGCGTGCGGCCATGGGGTCGGAATAGTAACTGCGAGGCTGGACACAGTCCTCTTGACGTGAATGACCGCGGCTCCTGCCTCTTGTATCCTATGAAAATCCGACACTGGTTCCCAACCTGGGCCGCGTTACTCATGTCACCCGTGGCACCGACCACACCATATTCGTGAATGCGGACGGCAAAGCCTGCCTATGCCACTGGATTCGGTTTTTCAGGGCCAGCTTGGCCTGGGGTCTGACGATGATGTGAGCATTGCGCAGGAGATCACTTCATCGTCTGTCCGGAGAAAGCACATCTCAGGGACCGGTGCAGGCGGTGGATTTTCCATCCTTGTCGCCGTCGCGGACTAGCTTAGAAGGGCTTCTCTTTGTACTTTTCGTTTGCTTTTTCTTGCATTTCTCATCATCATTCCTTTTTGACATTTCGTCATTGGCTAGATGCGAGCAGCGATCAGAGCGAAATGGACAGTACGGTGGAGATATTGCTCAGTTTTATTCATATTGATACCATTGGGGTACTACATCAAAGAGGGAAGAGGGACAAGATAAAATTTTGGGCAACATGTCAGCCCGCGCCTCTGCTTACTATCCTTTTGGGTAAAATAGTTATCCTATTCACATGTTACATGTATCCATCGCGGCGTTGCGTTACTTGATCCTTTCGAACAAACATAGTCAACATATTTACGTGTTGCATACATCTATCGCATCCTTGTTATTCCTTTCTTATTCACGTGTTTACATACATATACATCGCCCCTTACTTATTCCTCTCCAACTGATCGACATCGCGATCGTGCTCCTGCTCCTTCATCCTGCTCGCCCATGACCCGCCACATCTCCTCCGCCACCACGGGAAACACATCCCGATAGGCCCTCTGGCCCATCCAGCAATCCAGATGGCCGTATCCGGCAAAGACCTCCCTCCGATACTGCACCCCCCCACGAGGCATCCCCGCGGAGAGTCCAAACGTCCTCGTCAAGACCTCGTACGTCTTGTCCGTGGCAGCCGGCGAGAGCACGTCGTTGTCGGCGCCGGAGAAGAGAAAAATGGGGAGGCCGCGGAGGCGGCGAATGTTGTGCGGGGTGGCCAGCGGCGTGCGGCCGGGGTAGTTGGCCGTAATGCCCGCCGGGGGCATGTGCATGAGGAGGCTCATGAGGGTCATGCTGGCACGGCCGAAGAACTTGTCAATGTGGCGGTGGGTGGACTCGTTGAGATTGGCGTGGCTCCAGCAGCGGCCGAAGAGGAAGGTTGTGCGGTGGCAGGAGGCGCTGCGACAGGACTCGCCGGGGGGGTTTGTATACATGCGGAGGAGAGAGTCGAGGAGATGTCGGGGAAGAAGGCGCGGGCGGGTGGCAGCGTTGATGATATTCTTGATCTTGTTCTCGCTGTTTCTGTGCGAGTTGACATTGTTGTTTCTGTCCGAATTGGAGGCGGTGCAGTCGAACCATTCTCCGTAGAGGCGCTTGAAGAGCTTGTCGAGCGCGAGGGGCGTGGCGCGCTTGCAAACGTTGCTGGCGCTCCAGACGGGATTCATAAACACCTGGCTGCATGTGAGGCCGAGGAGCCAGTCGGACGGGATGGTGCCGTCGAGGAGACCGCTGGCGAGGGCAACGGAGCCCATGCAGTGGGCAATCGTGTACAGCTTCCGGTCGGACCAGACGGCGCGGATGTGCTCGAAGCAGGCCTTGATGTCGAGACGGGCATCGTACGTGGTCCACGTGCCGGGCGGTTGTGCTGCCGCTGCGTCGGCCACGGTGGCGATGCGATGGACGGCCACGAAGACGCGCAGGCCGGCGCGGGTGAAGAAGTTGACGGCGTTGACGGGGACCGTGGGCAGCGAGAAGATGTGGTGCGTGACGGCCGCGCCGGGGATCATCAGCAGGTTCTCGGTCCGGGTCGGCGCCGTGGCCGATGTGGCATCATGATGACGTGCCGGAGACGACTGCGGCTGCGGCTCCCAGACGTGCAGGACGGTTTGCACGCCGTCGGATGCCGTGATGACGATGCTTTCTGACGGCCGGGTCGGGTTGATGAACTCGTCGGGCCGCACGGGGCGGGGGTACTGCAGCGGAGCGAGCGGCACGAGCAGATGCGACGCCGAGTGGCGCAGAAAGTACACGACAAAGCGGCGCACGGCGGCGTGGCTCGCCCGACGGTTGGGCCCATCTCCCGTATCCATTAGGCTGCGCAGTTGCCTGCTTAAGTCGCGGCACGTCATCCGAAGGATACCTCGGGCGACGACGACGGCCTTGTCGGGACCGGAGCCAAAAGCGGGGCCAAAAGCGGGGCCGCGAGTAACCGTGACATATAGCGTCGTGAGAGCGCGCCAGAGCTGTCGCGGCCGACACGAGGCCGACGCGTCAACGATCTTATACCCGTGAAAATGCAGCCGCCGGCCGTCGACACCCGTCATGTCAAAATCGTAGACTAGCCTGCTCGCGCCGGCGACGGAGCGGTCCGGCTGGAACACGACCAGGCGGCCGTTGTGGGCCACGAACGGCGACCCCCGGATAGTGGGACAGACCACGGAGCCCGTGACCGTGCCAACGTAGCCTCCCCGCGCCGGGCCGCCGTCCTCGCTTATACGAGCCCGGAGCAGCAGTTGTGCGGCCTGCGCCTTGGCCCGCCCCGCGCCGTGGCAGGCCTCGAAGCAGGTCACGCTATCCCCGGCCGCCGCCGCCGCCGCCGCCGTGTCCACAAACCCGGCCATGCACTCGCTAAAGGATACATGAGCGGGGTCCGCATCCCCACCGGCGCCGCCTCGGCCGTGTTTCTCGCCTTGCCATGCCGGCCTCTCGCTGTACACGTCCACCTCGCCGTTGCTGTCCTCCCGAACGGCGAGACCCTCCGCCCTCGCAAACTCCGCCACCGCCCGCTCCGCCAGCGCCGCAATCGTCGCCAGCGGATTCACCCCCAACGACCCCGGCACCACCGCCCCATCTACAACCACCAGTCCCGCGTGCGTTTCCGATGCCGTCCTCCCGGTAAAGACCCGCCCTCGATGGTCCGTCACGCCATTCCGCGCCGTGTTGTCTCGCGACATGCGCGCGCCTCTATACAACACGGGTTATTAGTCTTCCTCTAAAGGGTTTCTTGTCTTTTCTTCTCTCCGTTTTCCTTTTCCTTTTCTGAACAAAAGACTCGCTGTTCTTACCCAAGCGGATGGACCGTGACTCGGTGGCTGCCCCAGAGCTTAGAGCACGGGTTCCGGATGAGGGTCCCGCCCACGCTCGTGACGGCGGCGGAGAGCAGATCGTGCACGGCCTGCTCGCGGGGGCTCTCGTCGGCGGTGGCAGTGGCGGTTGGGAAATGTAGTATCGGGAGGTCGTGTTCTAGACGCATGGTTCCCTGGGCGGCTGAGGTTTGGGTTTTAGTTTAGGTGAAAAGAGAAGAAAGAAGGAGAAAGTAGGGGAAGAAGGGGAAGAAGGGAGAAAAGGGAGAAAAGGGAGAAAAAAAAAGGAAGAAAATAAAGAGAAAATGAAAGAAAAGAGGCAGAAAGAAAGAACTCAAGAGATTAAAGGCATAATAATACTAAAAAAAAAAAAAAGGCAACACCTACTATCGTGAGACATGACCAAAAACACCTGCGTCTTTTGCACTGCCCCGGACCGCGCATACGGCCCCAGGAGACGGCTCTTCCACACGCGTCCCAGTTTTCCAAACCGCCGCCCGAGTCCAGACGGCCCCGTATCCGGCCCCGACGGACAAGGACCCGTCTGCAGATGCGCAATGGGCTGAACGAGCCGGGCTAGTGCTTCCGGCACGGCGCCGTCTTGGATGACGAACCCGTGGAGAGGATCATTTGGTGCACCTCGCATGTCAATGGTTGCCGTGATGGTCGGGCCAACGGGATCAGGACTAGCTTTGTCTGTGTTTTTCGTGTTGTTGTTGTTGTTGTTGCTGCGGTGGCGGGCCGCGCGCCGAGCAATGGCATTGACGTCGTGGTTGCAGTTGTACCTGTGAAGGAGTGGTCGCCTTGTTAGCCATTTTGCCTCCGTTGCGGTATGGGAGTAAAAGAAATCAAAAAAAAGAAAAAAAAAAAAAAAAAGAACCGATGGCTAGGGGATGGATTACCCAAACGCCAGCATATCGCCGTTACCACTCATGCCCTTGCCAAGACAGTCACTGACTGGCAGACCAAGTGCTTTGCTCCGCAGCAGAATCTCCGTGGTACCGAGTGATCCGGCGCCCAGAAAGACAACCTTCTTGGCATGCACATGGAGAAGAGCCCCTTGTGGCGTCTCAGTCTTTGTCCCCGGCTGGAACTTGCCCCACGTGTAATAGACGTTGTAGCCGCCGCGCTCGCCTTCATCCACATGGCGCACTTGGCACTCGCAAAAGATGTCGGCGCCCCAGTGCCACGCGTCAGCCAGGTACGTGACCAGCGTGGTGGTCTTGGAGCCGTCGTTGATGCCCGTCGTGTCCTGGCCGGTGAGGGTCGAGGGGGACATGCGCACGCCGCAGCTGTTGAGGCCGGCTTGGAAGCGCGTCGTTTGGGGGACCTTGTAGCAGTGCTTGTCGAGGCCTAGCTGGGCGGCTTGGCGACGTAGAAGTTCCGTCTTTTTGAGCGTGGGCCAGCTGTCGGGGTATGGCTGAGGATCGAGCACGTTTCGGACTTTCTGGTAGTCTAGCAGGTGTGAGGGTCTATCGGCGAATGGAAAAGAAGCGATGAATAGAGGGGGGACCAGAAAAAGCAAGATGACAACCGAAACAGAAATAGAGAAAGGTTTCACCGAAAAGAAAAGGGGTAAAAGACATGTATCTCACGAATCAAGAGATACAAAACCAAAACCGAAGAATACGGCACTGAGTACTGCGTGCCCTATCTGGACTTACACTCGTCGAGAACCCCTGGGTTGTCCCGAATCTCAGGGGGCCACACATCCAGTGAGAGAGTCGCGGCATCAGCCTCGAGAAACACATTCGAGTTGATGAGGCTCGTGCCTCCCAGACCTTTCAGCAACCCCAGAGTTAGAAAACAAGAGATGGAAAAAAAAGCCCCAAACGTTTCGATTTTGAAAATCATACGAAGACGGACAGAAAGAGTGTCTGTTATGCAAAAAAAAAAAAAAAAAAAAAAAAAAAGGGGGGGGGGGTTGTCCGCTCACCATTCCCAACAACAGCCGTTTGTCCGTCCCCTACAACAACGTGATACATGCCCTCAGCATCACCACACCTGATGTTTCTGCCCTCTTTGGACGAGAACGCTCGTTTGATCCTGCCCGATACGCTGACCTGCCTGGCAGCCTGGCTCAAACCCTCGGGATACTCGCCCGGCCATCGTTCCTTGCCCCTTTCCAACAAACACACCGACTGGCCCGCCCGGGCCATTCTCGAGGCGGCAATGGCGCCGCCATATCCCGACCCAATAACCACACAGTCATAGGAAGGCCGAATAAGAGAGACGGGCTTTGAAATACGAGGCCGGGAGCGCGTCTTTAGCTGAGGACAAGTCTGATCCTTCTGATCCTTCTCCCACTCGCGGCTGCTATCTGAGGAGGAGAGCCTGTGATACATTGTTGCGGGGGACGCCCGGAGAACCAAGCTTTCTTTGTTTATGATGATTTGTAGAAGGGATATTCTTTGCTAACGGCGTAGGAAAATAGGCTATAACAAAGGGAGTAGGTAAGAGCATCATGCAAAGAGACGGATACTTTCCAAACTATTAATAATGATTTGATAAAAACAACTAGATCCAAAGAAACGGGGACAAAAGAAAACCGAAAACACAAGATGGAAAGGGTGGTGGGGGGTGGGAGCGCCTCAAACACGCCTTCGGCAGAAGAAAATGAAAGGATGTGTTTTATTTTTTATTCTTTTCTTTTAAAGGAAAAAAAAAAGAAAAAGAAAAAGAAACTCTCCGAAGGTCATATGTCCTCCGTGCAGAGACTGACTAGATAGCCCCCAAGAGTCCAAGAGGCCACAGCTACGGACTTTGTTCAGTCGACAGTAGGGCTATTGCTTATTCTTTTCGCCTTCCTCGCTGTCTTCTTCTTCCAGCTCCCCCGCTCCGATGTTACGTCCTAGACGATCACTTGGTCGCAAGAGGGGATGGAATCAGGAATAAAGGGTAAAAAGACACGAGATCAAAGTAAGCTGGTCGGAAAAGGGACGATTATCGATCTAGTACAATGATAGGAGAGTCTCACAATGCCAGAGCTAGTCCCTAGGCAAGCCTCCCCTCGGGTCCATCTCTCGCCCGAAAGAGAAAAAGAAAGGAAAAAGAGAAAGAAAGGAAACGAAAAATGTACAACATTCAGAGAAGGAATATTCTGGGCGTTTTCTAAAGGTGCAAAAAGTCCTAAGCGAGTCAACAGAATCTATAGTTCCGAGATCTACTACATGCAATGTTTGAGGCTAAAAAGGGGGGGAAAGAATCAAAGAGGAAAGAGGAAAGAGAAAAGACGAAGAATGAAACAAAGAAGAAGCCAGATGGAGAGAAGAGAAGAAAAAGAACGAAGAGGGAAAAAAATGAAAATGAAAAAAAAAAAAGAACAGAAAATATGGCTCAACATCACATATGACAAATACTAGAGGAGGTAAGACTGGTGGATGGCGAGGAAAAGTCGTCTCGGCCTATTATATTCATCACGTAGACCACGTTCCGCTGCCGTTGCACATAAAGTCGGCTTACCTGGTAGCACGTCTCGCTGCGCAAAACGAGGCGAAAAAAAAAAAAAAAAAAAAAAAAAAAAAACAAAAAACACAAACAA
>SRPU01001205.1:0-10610 GCA_018360185.1 Claviceps lovelessii
AAAAAAAAAGAAAAAGAAAAAGAAAAAGAAAAAGAAAAAGAAAAAGAAAAAGAAAAAGAAAAAGAAAAAGAAAAAGAAAAAGAAAAAGAAAGGAGAAAAAAAAACTAGATAGAGAATAATTTATATTAATATTACTGCAGCCCTGGGCGTTAAAATCACGATGACAAAACTGGCATCATCACCAGCCATTCTTGACCATGAATGAGGATTGGCGATGAGTGTCCAAGACCAACCATCCACCCTCCTCAACACGTGAATGGCAACATGTGTCCAAGACCAACCATCCACCCTCCCTCAATACGTGGATGGCAACAAGTGCCCACAAGAACATCCAGCCAATCTCCCCTCCATGCACGGAAGGGAAGAGATGCCTCGTCTCGCCGGACCGGGCCTCGAACCGCGACACTGGCAGGCCTTTTTCTGGCTCTTCTGGTACAACCCCGACGCATCCCGGCAGATGCTCATGTGGGCGTGCTTGGTCTTGAGCAAGAGGTTGAGCCACATGGTCGACTGCTCGGGCGTCCGACGCTCCTTGACAGACGGGCTGCTCGCCTCGTCCAGCTCGTCCATGTCGTCGTCCGAGACGCCGTCGGTGTCGCTGCCGCTGCCGCTGTCGGCGTCCCGGTCCCGGTCCCGGTCCCGGTCCTCGTCCTGCGGATCCTGCCCCGGCTGCTCTTGCGTCGTCGGGGGGGCTTCCGTTCCGTGCTCGTGCTCGTGCTCGTGCTCGTCCTGTTGCTCGCGCCCCGTCTCCGTCCCGGGCAACTCGTCCTGGCCGTGCCACGGATACAAGTACTCAAACACGCCGGATCCGTAGTTGGACACCCACTCCTCCACCCGCTGCGCCTCTTCCAGCTGCGCGGCTCGTCGGCCCAGCATCATCCTTCTGAAGTGGTTGTTTCGCATCCGGAGGGCCTCGATCATGGACCGGCGGGACGCCTCGTCCATCTGTCTCCGCTGCAGTGTTCGGATCGTGCGCTCCAGGTGGCTCGCCCGACTGGGCTTCTTCTCCTTGTCCTTGTCGCTGTCGCTGCTGTCCTCGTCCTTCTCGAGGGCTTGGTGCGCGGCGTCTTCGGCGGCAAAGGCCCCGTGGAGACAGTCCTCGCACGACCATCTGTAGTTGGCCGCGAGGAGCATGCGCTGGTTTGTCGTCGGGCAGATGTCCCCGTCTGCGCACTCGTCGCCGGTGCAGCCGAGCTTGAGGAGCCTGATGTGGCTGCATCGGCTGTATCGTAGCCTTGCCAAACAGCACGGCATTGCGTCTGCTGTGGTTCACGGCTGCTGTTTTTGTTTGCTCTTTTCCTTCTCCTTCTTGTCTGTCTCTACCCTGGGCGTTGTATCCTGGGCGTTGTCAGAGGTAGCGTGAACTTGACGTTCGTAACGACTGGGAAGAACGTGGGTGGGTGGTGATTGCAACGTTTCCCCCCCGGGGGCCCTGCGACGACACAAGGTGTCTGGTTTGTGCTAGGGGCGGTTATGGTCTAGCCTGGACGTGGTGGAAGTGGGTGACTTGTGTCCCAAGCCAGAGTGCAGTGTAGTAGAAACGAGTTGTCAAAAGATGGTCGGGGTTGAGGAAACAGGAAGACGGGACAAGGAAATCGTTCCAGAAACTATAGATACCATGAACGAAAAGTACGCAGACGGCCTTTCTTCAGCCCTCGGACGCGAAACGTCTTGGGCTTTATACAAGAATGGCAGCCAGCACAACCGGAAGGGAAAGGGGGGGCAGCATCGTGCGAGAAAGAAAGGAAAAAAAAAAACACTCCCAAAACATAAGGTTACTAGCCCTACGATTCGCAACGTAATTCGTGTCTGCCATTGTCTAACACGCTGGACGTGTTGTTGTGGGAAACGCGCAAGCGCGAGAATCTTGGGCCGCCACAATCGTTTACCATGCCACTAAGCCCTACTTCACCCAGGCCGACAGGACAACGAAGGGAAGAAAAAAAAACAAGCAAGGGAAAAGACTATACTATACTACTTGCAGGCAAAAGTGCGTTTCGTCACTCGTTCACGCTCATCGTTGTCTGGCTCGAATGGCCACCAAGCCCCAACAATACACGGCACTAGTCGTCATGGTTGATGGGCCCAAGTTTGTCAACAAGGTTGGCAAATCTCTCCATTGTATGATGTACACGATATGCCGGAAACACTAATTCTTCGAGACTATTCGTTCTTACAGGGGTCAGATCGGGTGGATTATCAATAAATAAACAACTACACGAATAAATGCGCTGGCCTATAGTTTCTCGACAAAAAGAAAAGGGGGGTGGGGGCTTGATTAAAGAAAACAGAAAAACAAAAAACAAAAAAAAAAAACAAAAAAAAAGACACAAGTCAATTGAATATTATTACTCATTGATGAAAATGCAGGCTAGAGGCGTCGTCAAAGGGGAAAGTCCCCCAACGAGGCATCATCCTCAGATGAGCCGGTCGACACGCGCGAATCATGACCGTGGTGCTCTCGTTTCATTCACTGACAACGGCGTCAGTGACCTTCGTGCCAAGTCTGGACTTATACTTCTTGAACAAAGAGTCTGCGCAGCCAACTTCTTGTATCCCTCAAAGCTTGAAGCCGCCGTGCCGCTACCAGAACTAGGGGAGACGCGGTTTGGTACCTTCTCGTTGGACACGAGACCCTTGGCCTGAACGAAGGCGCTCGACCGAATATGGTATGGGTCGCCTGTGTAATACTTGTCGAGAATTGGCTGGATCATGACAGTCTGGCGGTGAATGGTGAGAATAGAGTTTGTAGGTACGTTCACCCAGTTTTCTGCATCGCGATTAGCCCCACAACAGTGACAGTAGTGTACAGTTGGCGCAATTGGTTTTTTTTTTGTTCCTTTTTTTTCTTGCCCAACGCCCAAGACGGGAAGAAAAGGGGGGAGGGGTGGTTGGGATGGGTAGGTGAACATAATGGGAAAAAAAAAAAAAAAAAAAAAAAAAAAGACCAAGCTCACAATACCAACTCACCTCGCTCAAAAGTCAAAGGTTCGCTGGCAACGAGGACAATGTCCGCTCCCCTATCCTTGCGCTCCATCTGGTATTGTCGATCGCTCGGGTCCGATGTCCTCGTCACCCACTGCGTCCCAGACGAATAATACAGACTGGCAGCTTCGTCTGTGGAGCTGCTGATGTACCTGGTGCAGATGACACTATGACCGTCCGTGACGGCAAAGTTGAGCAAGCTCCTCGTATCCACATCTTCGTTTTGCAGGATATCCTGGGGGATCGAGTCTGTCAACTCGTTGATTTGCGAAATGGTTAGTTCCACGGCTTTCCGCAGCACACTGGGGCCGAAGCCCTTTTCGGGAGAAGAACTGGGATCGTGGCCTAGTCTCTCGAGGGTGTCCAGAAACAAGGCAAAGGCCCATTCGGTATCGGTCCCGCCCTTGACCTGCAAGAACCACTTATCCGCCAAGCGATCGCCCAGCTTTCTCTTGATGTACTTCCAGCCACCGAGTCCACCATTGTGCATCCACATGAGGCTGGCATGTGTAAAGGGATGACAGTTGTCTTCGCTGAGCGAGCCCTCCGTGGTGGCCCGGACGTGGCCAAAAATGAGGTGGGACGCCGTCTTGGATGCTATTCTTTGAAGGTTGGTGCAGTTCCAGGCAGGAATGGTGGAAGTGAAGAGGCACGGAGCATGGCCGAGCTTGGGATCAGTATAGAAGCCGATGCCAAAGCCATCGGCGTTGTTTTGACCGCGACGAGTGTCCTAGAGACGAAACGTCAGTCCATACCTCTTCCAGCGTTTCTGTCTTTCTTCTTTCTTTCTTTCTTTCTTTCTTTTTTTATTTTTTTTTATTTTTTTATTTTTTTTATTTTTTATTTTTCATTTTTTTTCTTTCTTTTTCTTTCTTTCTTCTTTGCGCCCTCGGTCCGCAGTAACGTACCAAACGTAGCCGCGAGTCAAAAGACTGTTTCAATATCGAATGTGTCGGATCAAGAATCAATTTTGACAGGAGTATCTCATCACTGCCCTTGTATAGCTATTCGTTGATGCAGAATAAGATTAGCCACACCCATGCTCGTAGTCAAAGTCGGAGGGTCCGCTGCGCATTGTTTGCCTACCAAAAAACGGCACATGACAGGACCGGATGGCGATAAATGGATTCGGTAGAGGAAGAAAAGAGGCCGTCACAGTCCACGATGGAAAGCAACGAAATGGCAAGAGGTCGGGGATCTTTGAAGAAATCAGTTCAGCGGTCTGGGCGCAGGAGAAACAAGCGATATTGAATATTGAATCACGTTGGATTTCTGGGAATGACACCATCCATTCCATACCTTGGTTGGTTCCACCAGCCTGTGTGGCGGTACCTGTGGCTGGATAAGGGGCCAGCAGTGACGGTTTCCGTCGGGACAGGGAAAGGGCAGAGGGTAGTCTGGTAGTTGTCAGTTGTCAGTTGCGCAGACGGTAATGAGGCAATATTGAAGAAAAAGATGCAAGAAATGAGACCCAAAACTCGAATGAAGAGGGGACGAGCGAGAGGGTGACTTTGACACAACGCTGCGTCAAACGGGCACGTGTCCAACTTGTGGCGCTGCGAGCACCACGAGAACATGGCGTATCATTCTACAGCATTCTTGGGGCTTGCATAAAACTAAACTATGCTCCGCATCATGCAACAGCCTGATGTGTCTGGAAGAAATATGGTGTAGCTGTTGGGTTTTTTTTTTTTTTTTTTTTTTTTTTTTTTTTTTTCCCCTAATAGCCTGCAAATGTTTTCGTGGAGCTGAAAACGTCTTGGCATCTGACATCATCTCGTTCATTCGAGGCGTTGTTGCGGCTTAGCTCAAGCACCCAATCGAATTGAGTTAGCTTCGGTTCCGATGAACGGTCATGGCATCGGAGGGGCTGTGTATGTGTACCTCGATAGAGTGCACAAAGACGGCCGTTCGTGTACTAGACTCCAAGTACCCAGTACCTATGGGTCCCGCAGCTGAACGCGAGAAATCCATTTACACGACTTTGCGCGTTGCGGTGACCGCGTCTCGCAACTCCACTCCCAGCCTCAACCATGGGACGAGCCCTGCAATAAAATCTGCTTCAATGGCCGGTAAACTAGTTATTCTCGCCGCTGTCGACGGATATTCTCTTTCTTCTTCTCCTTTTTCGGCCTCGTCTTCATGATCAGTCATTGCAGGCAACGCGTGTAGATGAATGTCGTGCGTTTTTGCCTTCCCAGTACTCGGCAGTAGATACGATACCCGATTTATTTTATACCTCTGCGTCATCACGATCAACACTTCTCAAACAACTTCGAATATCTCCTTGCAGAGTTTGCCCGTCGTCGGACCGCACAATCAGACTCGTTAGGCAAACACAATGTGTCGCCTTGGCTCTCCCATCGCAGACGTCCTGCCGTCCAGCCCGACAGAAATGGCCTCTTCTCCGGCAAACCCATTCCTATCACCAACTCGAACGAGCCGTCGCAAGGAGAAGCGCCAACCGTCCGTCACGCCTCGGAGATTCGGACGCTTCTTCACGCCGCGATCAAACCTGCCCGTGGAGCCTCGCGTAACGCTGGGGGTCCTGAACGCCTCCGCTACCAACCGTCAAATGATTTCGCCTCAGTCGTTAGCCGGCGATCCGTTGAGCTCAGATCCCATTTGTCCCTCTTCTCCCACCGATGGTTTGGGACGGCCTCGGGTGTCTGCAGGAGATAAGAGGAAACAGAGCGAGCAACACCAGCCCAGCATCGGCTTCAAGAGACGACGTGGGTTACTTTTCGATGACATGGATCTTCCACCGCTGCGGCTACCTGAAAGAAAGTTTCACATGTCACAAAACGGAGACGTTCAGGTTGTAGAGACGCAGCCCCGGTCTGGTGATGCTGCAGGTGGTCTTGACGACCGACGGAGAAGTACTTTGGTTGGTGCTGGCAATAATCATCCACGGGTTCTTTATATATACATATAAAGAGAGGTTCAAAAACAGGCCAGGGCTAATCCTCAGACAGAGCAATTTCTTCAAAGCAAGTCGAAGCGGAAGCACCGTCAGCCTGCAGGAAAAATCGTTTCCAGCTGCACCGAGCGTTCGGCCGGCCGGATTGAAAACAAACCTGGTATGTCCGGCGACGGAGGACGCCAAGCTATACACATCGCTAATCATAGTTGCTTTTCCATGACTACAGATTCTGGAAGGATATCGACCTACGCCCACTCGCAAGTTCCGGAATCGCGGATTCGAAGCGCAGTTGCTTGATCGCGAGTACGGATTCGGCGCCCACACCGGGAAACAACATCTCCAATACCCCGTCGACGACGCAAGAGTCCACACTGCCTCCTTCTACAGCCAGAGTTCTGACGTGCACCACTGCACGTCGTACGCGGGCCAAGGAAACACAATCCCGTTCAGTCTCGCCAGCTCGCCCACCGATGCCACGACGGCCGTTGGCGACGAGGCGGGCTTCGTGCGGCTGTTCAGGACCGGCACGAGACAAGGCGACCACCAGCTCGGCCCAGCAGTCGATGAGCACATCAAAGTGCACGACAATGCCATCATGGACCTGGATTTCTCCCACGACGGCTACCGATTAGCCACGGCGTCTGGCGATAGGACAGGCAAGATTGTGGACGTTGCCACGTCGTCTATTGCGGTTGATCTTGCAGCAGGCCACTGGGATTCCCTCCGGCAAGTGGCCTTTCAGCCCGGCAAAGCCAGCGGCTTCGGCCTCGCCTCGTCGGACCGAGCCGGACGAGTGCAGATCTGGGACTTGCGATGCTCGTCCATGCCGACCCTCACATTCAGCTCGTGGGGGGGCCCATCCGGCTCGATAGATCGCGATATCAATCTCGACCCGGTAGTCGGCAAAACAGTCAACACCATTGACAACGCCCACGAACGAACCGTGCAAGGCATCAAGTCGTCGGCGTCGGTCACGGCCATTCAATGGCTCCCGTCCGGCCGCGAGCATCTTCTGCTGACGGCCTCGGAAGCCAACGCCTCGATCAAGCTCTGGGACACGCGGTATATCAAGCCGCGGCGCCAGGCCGAAGACATGCCCCTGGCTGTCACGCCGCAGCCCGCGACGCATGCCTGGCGCTCCTACGGCATCACCTCGCTCGCCCTCAACACGGACGCCTCGCGTCTCTACGCCGTGTGCAAAGACAGCACCGTCTACGCGTATTCCGCCGCCCACCTCATGCTCGGCCATGCGCCCGAACTGCAGGACAATGCACCCAAGCGCCGGCCCGGCGGCGGCACCACGGGTCTGGGGCCCCTTTACGGCTTCAAGCACCCCCAGTTCCGCGCGTCCACCTTTTACGTCAAATGCGCCCTGCGCCCTGCCTCCCCCTGCCAATCCGAGGTCCTCGCCGTCGGCAGCACCAACAGTTGCGCCATGCTGTTTCCCACCGACGAGAAGTACATGCGCTCTGCATGGGCCAAGCACGCCCACGACCTCGACAGGGGAAACCACCACAACACCCCCCTCTCCTCTGGCCGTTCAACCCCATCACCATTGTCGTGGTCGTCACCGTCCCCAATCCCCATCTTCCACACCGGCACGCCTCTGATCCGAGGCCACTCCCGCGAAGTCACCACCGTGAGCTGGTCCCGGGACGGGGACCTCATCACCGCCTCGGACGACTACCTCGTCCGCCGGTGGAGCACCCGCCTCCGCGACCAGGCGCGACATCTGCGCACGGTGGGCGAATTCGGCGGCGAGAGACACATGGCTGGGTGGGCAGATGTGGGCGGCGACTGGGACATGGAAGACGATGAGTCGTGACAGCCTCTAATCCCATTTTCTTTTGCTCCCGTTGTTTTTTTTTTTTTTTTTTTTTTTTTTTTTTTTTTTTTTTCCTTTTTCTTTTCTTTTTTCTGTTCTCCTTTTTGATTTTGTCTCAGGGGCATAGCATAGCATAGCATAGCATGGCATGGCATGGCACAGCACAGCACAGCACAGCACAGCGCATCATACCCCGTCCTTGTAATCAAGTGCCAAGGACGTTTGCGGAGATAGGAGCACCGTTGAAATGATATCAGGGCTTAATGTTACTGTTTTATTAATTACACGGAAATACAGGCGGCTGGGTGGGGGTTTGGTTCCAGTGACTCGTATCATACTTGTTTGGGGCATTGCACGGATAGGCTTGCGCGCTGCGTGCTTTTATGTTGTTGTGTTTTCATGTGTCACATTTCCATTTCCATTTCCATAATTCATGCTTGTAATCCATGTCTGCATGTCTCAACGTCTCCATACCCCCCATCATCATACAGGCACTGCCAGTACACCATACTTTATATATACACGCAATATACTCCATGTACAGCATACCATTACGAATGCAATGCGTGCGTGTCCTCCTTCACCACCCTCCCGAGTGCTCAGATAACGGAAACTGGTGTCGTGGTCCCCTCACCCGCTTCCGCTTCCGCTCCGGCTCCGGCTTCGGCTATTGGCCTTTGAGCTGCCCCGTGGCATACCGGCTTAGATACATATCCTGCCATCTTATTCATCTTGCGCATACCGCCTCAGAAATACACACGTCAACCATCCAGCCCATTTATGCGTCTATGCGTGCGCCCGCTCCCTGACCATCACAATGATGGCATGAAAAAGAAAGAGAGAAACAAAAAAGAGAAAACAGTAAAGACTTGATTACATAATTTGCATTCTGTGTGCTGTCAATACGAAATGGCTCGCCGCCCCAGAATGGCACCGAGAATGATGAAACCTATGGCCACCCCAAGGACCCAATTCGTCACCTGTTCCCGATGCAGGCGCCTCGAGGCCTTCCAGAGGCCCCTGGCCACGTCGCCGGCTGGGTGCGCGGATCCGAGGTGGCTTCGGGACCGTTGGGGCAGCGATTCTTGAAACCTGACCGACTTGGATGGTGCTGCGGCGGGACATTCGAGGTCCTGTTCCCAGCCTGGATCCATGACGGGAAGCGGATGACGGTCTGGTTGGGGTGCAAGTGCGGTTTCGGTGAGAGCAGCAGGCGTCGTCGTCGTCTCGTCGTCGGCGGTGCGACGTCTTGCACGACGCGTCTCCGTGCCGTGCCCGTCTGGAGAGCAACGCCGAGCACTGCGCTCTCTTGTCACGACGACGCTGTCCCTGAATCGGTTCAGCAGGGCGGGCTTGACGATGACGGTGGCTTGGGAGTTGGCCGAGCCACGTCTGTCATGACTTGCGTCTCCTGCTGCTGCTGCCGCCGCTGCTGCCGCTTCTGCCGCTCCTGTGAGCGCGTCGTCTACCTGTGCAACCACCAGAATGAGGTTCTCAAAGATGCAAACGGCCTCCTGCACAATGTCGTGCTTCTCTCGGCAGCTGAGCCACTTGTCGGCGTCGGCCAGCCGCTGCTTGAAGTCGCGCTTCAGGTCCTCCCCGTCCAGAGGCGTATCGAAGTGGAAAAACCGGAGAGGCATGCCATCCGTCGTGGGCGACGGTGCCTGCTCCTCCTCCTCCTTCTCCTCCTCCTCCTCCTCCTCCTCCTCCTCCTCCTCCTCAGGCAGTCCCTGCCAAAAGTCATCGCCGGCGGACGCGAGAGTCGCCCGAATAAAGCGGCCTCCGGCAAACAGGGCCATGAACAGGATGTACGAGTACGACAGCAGGACGTGTGGTTTGTTCTTGACGGCGCGCCTGATGTGGCTGACAAACTCGCTCAGATGGCCCGTCCGGCTCAGCCGGTCGAGCTGCGCCCGCGTCTCGGCCTGCGTCCAGCCCATCACGGCCCGAACATCTGCTTCCACCCGATCCGCTCTCATCAGGCCCGGCAGGTGCAGCCGGTGCAGCGTCGTGAGCAGGTCCTGGGATACTTTGGACGGGTCGGGCTGGTCGAGGAGACGGCACCACTCCGTCTCAAAGGTGCGGAAAATGGGGGCAATGTACATGAGTCCGGACGCGTAGGCCAGCGGGGTGGTCGCAAAGGGGGGGAGGGCCAAGGGCAGCCGGGACATGAGGAGCTTGTTAAGCTTGGCGTGGATGGGTCGCGTGGCGATGATGATGGACTCGGCCAGCGGTCGATGCTCGCGGAAGGTGTCTAGGGGTGTTGTGGCGTCCGACATGGTGGGCAGTAGGCAATGTCGAAGTCGTTGTTTGAAACTTGGATGGGTATATAGTCAGCGAGGGAGAGGAAAACGGTGACGATTCTTAGGAAGAGGCTTTGTCTGGGTTGGTTTATAGGATGTTGTTGGTCACGAGCGTCGAGCACCGAGCAGTCCGAGCAAGTTCCGTCTGCAGCGTGGACGGCACGCTTCGTTTTGGGGGCGTCGGGGTCGGTCTGAACAGAAAGAACGGACTGCGGACTGCGGACTGCGGACTGCGGACTAGAAAGACGGCGTTGTCCTATGTACGCATGATGGACGGAGTGAGGAGCGCGCGACAGAGGCGTTCTTGCCGATTTCAACCAGTCGACGTTGTTCCAAAGCTTCCGGCCCTGCTTCCGGACCTTGCTGGTTTTGCTTCTTTCCGTCTCCCCCTCCCCCTGGTCCACAAGAAAGAAAATCGGTCCCGAGCAGATGGGATGGAAAGACGAGACCGACTCCCCCTGGCAGCGGACCGTGTAGTAGATGATGAGTAGTGCGTACGCCGGCGGCCGAAGAGTAAAAGAGGTGACTGCACGCGAATACGTGTCGGTTGGCTGTATCCGCGATGCAAAAAAAA
>SRPU01001206.1:0-10610 GCA_018360185.1 Claviceps lovelessii
AAAAAAAAAAAAAAAAGCCCAAAAAGAAAAAGGAAAAAGGAAAAAGGATGATGGGCAGATGAGACGGCGAACAAGTCCTTTGCGTTGTCAACGGTTGCTGCTCTGGTGGCAATCGCCCGCCAGCAGCAAAGTCGTGGAGCGGGCAACAGCGCTGCACATCACTGTGGCGGCAGCAGGGCCCAGCAGCATGTGAGCCTGCCAGGTGCCAGGTGCCAGCGGCCAGCTGCCAGCGGCCAGCGGCCAGGTGCCCGCCGCACCAGACGTCAGCACAGTCCGCGCCTCTTGGAGCTTACCGTGTCGCACGACGTCTGGCGCGCGATCGACACAGTGCGCACAAGTGTGCCGGGTGGGTCCTGGGTCCTGGGTCCTGCTGGATGGACACTGTGCCGGCTACGTCAGGGGTTTTTCTGTGCATCCGCTGCATCTGTGCATGCTCGTCAAGTACCAAGGTACCTGGGTACATGTCATGTCCCATCTGGCCGCATGCACCAGACCCGACGCAACTCGACTCCCGCCATTTCGTCTTTGGCCACATCCGGCTTACCAACTGCATCTCATTCCTCGTCTGTGTCGTGAGCAGTCTCGTCAAGCGCACGACGTAAAGGCCTTTGTGTGCGAATCCGCCGGTGCACTGTCCTCGTGCATCGGGTCCCGGCAGAATACGTCAACATTGTGCTGTGCTGTGCTGGCGTGCATGTTTTAAAGAGAATGATTAGCATTTAGTATTACTATTAGTATGATGTTAGAAAGGAGTACAGTGGGTGAAAAGAGTCACAGAACCAAAGAGAAGACGAAACCGAAAAAGGGAGGGAAAAAAAAAAAAGAAAAAAAAAAAAAAAGAACCAATGCGGGGGGAGTGGGGCAGCCCGCAGCCGTCTCCATATACTATTGCGCACAAGGTACGGACTAGATGCAATAGATGCGTCTTATTTCTTATATCTATTCTTCTCTTCTTTTTTTTTATATGTTTAACGCCCCTCCTAGCAACAGACAGTTCTGTGCATTTCGCTATACTTTTTTTTTTTTTTTTTTTTCATCAAAACTCTTGGAATTGCCCTATAATCTCCTGTCACGAGTTTGGGATAAGCCCGATGGCGGGAGATGGGGAGCACGGGGTTCAGGAGGCTTGGAATGATGCAATTTTACATCTTTTTTTAGGGGGTTTGGGTTACTCGGCTCAGGCTCGACATCGAATATCAATCATGTGTGCAGGTGGATGCATGAGTCTAGATTTTTATTTTTATTTTTATTTTTATTTTTATTTTTTTATTTTTTGTTTATTTTATTTTATTTTACTTTATTCTTCTCTTTTTCTTAATCCTAATTTTCTTGGGTTTCCTCTCTATTTTATATGGTCTTCTCGCTTTTTTTTAATGCAGAAAAAGTCCCACTGCCCAGAGGCCCGTGGTGAAGCGGCCGTCTCGCTCAATCAATCGCCCCTCCTCACTGGCTGACCGGCTCCCCAAGTGGGGCCCCTGACCCAAGTACACATGTACTAGGCACCTTCTCACGTCTCTCCCTACTACCAGTAGGTACCTAGTACTTACATCAGGCTGCCGTCGGGCTAGCCGTGATATCATTGATTGGTTGACCCGCCTGTTGCCGTCCTTTTTGTCCTTTTTTTCTTTTCTTTTTTTTTTTTAGTTGAGGACCATGCCATTCCTGTCCATGGCCACAGCGGATGCTTTTACGGCCATGACAAGAGTCCAGCGTCCAGTGGCTTGGATGCATTCATTCTTGTGGGATATGCACCAGAACGTACATGCATGTGTGCGGCATGGGTAGATACTAGGTATTTACCTGGTACTTAGTAGGTACTCAGGCACTTTTTATGTCAATTCAAGTCGGTACATGTGCAGGCCCCAGCAAAAGTGCTCGGTAAGTACCTATGTACCTCTCCATCCAAATCTGCCAGGAAATACTTACCTACGATCCACCCCACAGCCAAGTCTCTGCACCCCAAGGCAAAAATCCATAACCGAGGCCCCCATCCTCTCCCCCACCCTCCTTTCAAGAAAGGCACCCGGGTCACGGGACTGCCCCTCCTCTTATTGGCTGCGGTATAACCATCCCCGTTTTATCACCAGAGACACGAAACGTGACTTTTTCTTGCAGCATGGTTCCTGCAGAAAAGCAAGTACTTGTGCCACGCCCCACCTAAGGGCGGGCCGTTGTATGATTGGCTCACTTCGCGCTCGGTCCCCCATTGCCATTGATAGCTCACTCTGTGCAGGCTTTGGCAGTTTATATCTTGTGCTCCCTCACACTGATTATTTCGTCCCAGGAGCAACCCTTCGATGCGCATATTGTCTAGCCAATATTCTTGTTTATTTATTCATTTCTTTTCCATCATCTTTTTTTCCACTAGAAAATACTAGCCTCTTTTTGTCCGACGCAGGAGCTACCCTATACCTCTTGCCCATTTTGTTTGGCCCGTGGGGCGTCACGTGTCCGGCCTGATGACTCACCCGGGCAGGCCGCCGTGTCCTCGTTATCTGCCCACGTGTTGGGCTTCAGACACCCACCGAATCAGAATGCCCCTGCGCATTTGGGCCTTTGGGCTCTGGCCGTGTTATCACTCACGCGGCGGACGGGAGGAGATCGATCGATGTATTTTTTTTCTGTTTCTTTTTCTTTTTCTTCTTTTTTTTTCTTATTTTTTGACCAAAAGGGAAAAAAAAAAAAAACAAAAAAACAAAAAAACAAAACCAAAACAAAAAGGAAACATGTCTGAATTTGAGTGACTAGGGCTGGACGAAAAAAATAGTGCAATACTTTATCGCCGTTTCTAGAATTGCTCGTAGCACAGTCTACTTCTTACTCTGTTCTCTTACCACGATGTTTTTTCATCTCCTTGCACATGAACAAATCTCCCCGTGACGGCCATGACTGCCATGACTGCCATGGCTGGTCTCGGACACCATGTTCCGAACCCCCCCCCCCCCCCCCCCCCCCCCCCCCTGCTCTGCTCCGCTGGGTTTCTTCAAGGTTCCTTAAATTGGCACGAACAAGAGGTTACCGGACCAGACGTGTTCACGTCGGGCGTTCAGTGGCAGCACGGCACAATACAGTGGCAGTGGCGATGGAATCCACCCACGCCAAATGCCCCGTCATGGGTGCTTCACGTTGATGCCTGGAGACGCTGGCCCGACGACATTCACGTGGCCTGCGAGCGCGAAACGCCCCTCTCCTCCTCCTTCTTTTGAAGAGCATCGACTCGACTCGACGGTGAAAGCAACGGGGCTACCCGATCTAGACGAGACAAATGAGATGTGGTGGGTAGAGGTGCGACTGTGTACTAAATCATGGCCGATGATTTGTTGCAGTTGATGTTTGATGGGCGGCTAACCGAGTAGACCGAAAAAAAAAAAAAAAAAACCTTAAAAAAGACACTTGTTTCTTTCGTTTCTATGTATTACCGGGCCTCTGGCAGCTCGAGGCCGACGAAGCATCCTCGATATGCAACGAGGCGTTGATTCGAAAGGGATCCGGCGTTGCGCGTCTCTCGCTCGTCATTTCCACCAGCCGATTCAAGATTTGAAACTCCATCTTCAGCTTGACGCTATACACAAAGGCCTTGTAGGCAGTCTGTATGTCGTAGAAATCGGTATACTCCAAGCACAAGATGGGGACGTCGAGGAGAATGACCAGCACATTGACCAGGATCAGGTGCCGGCGCATCCGCGGCACCGCATCGCCGTACAAGCTGTTGCGGGTGTCGAAGAAGGAAAAGCACGACCGGATGTAGACGGCCGAGATGAGGAGCTCCTGCAGAAAGAACATGGTGACCTGAACTTTTTCGTAGGCAATGTAGGGCTGGATCCAAGGGTTGTCGCGGGAGGACGAGGAGCTGTTGCTGTTGGCGCCGTACATGAGGACGATGATGGGGACGTGGAGGAGGAAGACGTTGGTGACGATGATGCCCAGAATGATGCGGAGCCAGGTGTCGTTCCAGAAGATGAGGTGTAGTCGCGAGTAGAGGACCAGCGCCTGGCCCGTGACCATGGGCACCCATCCGATGGAGACGAGGGTGATGTACAAGCCGTAGTGGCTGGATCTCACCACGTTTTTGAGAAAGAAGCCGAGCGAGTGGGGGATGATGCCGTTGGCGGCGGCGAGGAAACTCCAGAAATAGAGACCCTTGAAGCGTCGAAAGGTGGAAAAGACGACAAAGTTGAGCTCAACGGCATTGTAGAGTGCCAGTGCCACAAAGGAGACGACGGCGAGCATCTGCTTGTTGGCGTTCGTGACGCCTGTGCTTGGGTTGCCCGAATAACCCATGGTTGACGATGCGATGGCATACTGGAAGTTGACGGCACCGAAAGAGACAAAGGGGGCACGTACATGTGTTTTTCGGGGCAAAAGGCGCAACGGAACGATGGAAAGGATGGAAAGATGGACAGAACGACAGAATAATAAACAAAAAATTCAAAGATAAGGGCGGTTCAAGTCGATGCTGACCTTGCGTCTCTGTCCAGCGCAAATGATTGGATCGAGTCGGACGAGGGAAAAAAAAAACAGAATAATTGAATAAAAAAATATATTAAAAAATTCACATGGCCGAGTTATTTATGTGCGACGTGAGGGTGAAATGTTACCCAACGACGATTGTCAGCACGCCACAGCCAAGCTTGCCAGCGTTTCTGTGGCGGTACAGTCCATGTCTATCCGTATTTCGCGAGAGAGACTTGCCCGATGCAAAAAAAAAAAAAAAAAAAAAAAAAAAAAAAGTCATTTCAGAGACACATGAGGACTCATTCAACAAGTAGGCGCGCTTACTTGCGGGCTTGCGGTCTGCGGAGCTCACCGTAGGCGAAAACATAGACGCAGGGCGAATGTTGAAAGAGATGAGAGAAGAACTCGGGCACCAACAGGCTCGTCACAGAGAGCGGAAGGATCCAGTTGAGCCAGATTCAGCGAAAAACCTTTTATTGGCTCATGGGAGCATGTTTGCCACAAGAGCGGAACATGGGGAGGACATATACATACGTCCATACAATGTGTGTATGTGTGTACATACATATGTAAATACTGCAACGGTAAAAAAGGCCAAGCGTAGCTGCCAGCACCGGAGTTCGTTCGTTCGTCCATCTCAGACATGTCGGATGAGGCCCTCATCTCCCAGCGAGTTTACCGCAGGGATTGCAAAGTCTGGAGTTGCATCGGTGGTACAAATCTGGTATCGAAACCGACAATGTCCAGACCAGCGGTCAGCGCCAGCATTTCGAGGAATCACGGAATCTGAGACGGGGTCAGAGTCGCTTTCCTGTTGATGGATGGTCGATGAATGGCCGATGAATGGTCGTTGGATGGCCGTTGGATGGCCGTTGGATGGTCGATGAATGGGTTGATGACTGCAGATGGCGGCATGGACGGGTTCGAAATTAGCTGCATAACAGAGAAGACAAGACAGACCTCCAAAGTACCCAGGCTCCATGTCCGAAAACCTTGCGCTGTGCAGCGTTGGTCTGGTTGCATGGCCACAAGAGCCCAAGGCTTGCTATGGTAAGCTTACTACTTACCGTTATGCAGACACGGGCAAAGTTTTCTCTCTGGCGCGTTTCATTGTTGGAGGATGCCGGCGATCGCTGGATATGAATGTGTATTCGCGATGTGGTTTTTTTTTCTTGTGGTTTTTTTTTTTTTTTTTTTTTTTTTTTTTTTTTTTTTTTTTTTTTTTCCTTCTTTCTTTTTCCTTCTTTTTCGTCCTTTATTTCCTCCCTCTCTGCTCGTCGCCCATCCTGCTGCCAGCGCTGGCGGACAAAGTCGGTAAGGGGAAGGCCGGGTCGAGGCCGTTGGACGGCGAATTCAATGTTGCTTTTAACGTGTTTCTGAAGTCCAAAAGTTTCACATTCTTCCACATTCCAGGCCCCGTCTGTCCATTCTCCACCCGATTCTCCAATCCCCATCCCGCCCAGACCCACCCAGACCCACCCACCCAGACAAGGCCACACACAGACTGGAAACTCGCGAGAGATTCTCGTGAGTCAAAGCCGATTGCGACAACGGTCGGCAACGGTCGGATTCCGAGAATCCATTTGGTCCATCTCCGGCGCTGTGGCTAGCGCTTGGCTTCTTCGTCCTTCATCGGCACCCCGAGGCACATCAACAGACATACGCACCACTCACAGAGAGCGACCACGCTTTCGAATCATTGCGCGTGTAATCAGCGTTTTGCCAGCCTGCACGCCCCCTCCGGTCTCCTGGGTCAATGACGCTGATAAAGCAGCGAGAGGATCGGGTCCAGGCCCTTCGAGTTGCATCTGTGCATGTAGCTGACTTTGTCTTGGTATCTATGAGACAGCCTCATGGCTTAAAGTATGTTTGACGCCATCATGACCTCGGACTGTGAAGTAGATTGATGAATGCTGCCGGGGGGCACGGGTAACAGGAGACCGAAATCAAGAAATAGAGACAAAAACAGAAGCAGAGACAGAAGCAGAAACAGAAGCAGAAACAGACGCAGAAACAGAAGCAGAAACAGAAGCAGAAACCGCGCCCTTTGATATACGGTGCCAGGACTCCGCCGACAAAAAGCATGCAATACCGAGCGTGGCCCTTGGGACGTTGCTTGGAACTCGGCCCAGGACGTGTTGGGATGTACCAAAAGGCCGCCATTTCTGGGCTCCTGGCCTTACTGACGTCCTTCACTGACGTCTGAAAGGAGGCTTCGGTGTCGATACACATCAAATGCGTATTTTCGGGACACCGTGATGCTTCTTTTTCGACGACGGCGGCCGAACTGATGCAAAGAATCGTCGTGGCCCAATGATTGTCATTCGGTAGCGCCACAAGCATCATTAACCCATGTACTTACTACACGACGCCCACTTGTCTCGTATAGTCTCCATTCAAAGAAGTCGATTTCTGGGCGCGCGTCTCCTTGACTCTCGATTGTGTCTCCTCCGTGCGGTGCTCCGACGCCAAGCGTTGGACGGCATGACCATGTCTCGTCGAGGACGCGGCCTGTTCGGATAAAGACCCGCCGATTGCTCTGGAGCGCTGTGAGGGAAGGAAGCGTCTTTGCGGGAACCGCACAGAACGAATAGTACGTGTGGTTGCATGCCCCCAAATATAGTGTATTATATATTCATACATTGTATTGTTCTTCTGAAGAAGATGCGTATAGAAGGAGGAAAACACGACCTTTAGTTTACAATCTAGCTCAAGGCTAGTTCAAACAGAAGGAGGATTAATACAAAAAAGAAAAAGAAAAAAGTGAGCAAAAAAAGACAAAGAAGAGAGAAAAAAAAAAAAAAAGAGGAAAAAAAAAAAAGCAACAAAAAAGGACAGCTTAAATCTGTATCCACGGCACCATCCACTTCTTGACAGCAGCTTTGGCCTCGTCGACCAGACCAAGTTCTACACGATAGAGCGAATTAGTTTACTTCCTTCTTCGTTCCTCTTCTGCTGCTTGTTCAAACACGAGCCAACAAAGTCACAAACTCACCGAGCATCATCTGGACGGCGCCGCGGATGCCAGAGTCGAGGGCGGAGGAGATCCAGCCGTGGGTGTAGGAGGTGTGTTCGCCGATGAAGATCATCTGTTGAGAGGGTCAGATGGGGGGCCGATGAAGAAACGAAAGGAAAGGGAGAGAAGAGAAAAGAAACTCACATTCTTATGAACCTGCATATACATTGGCATATATAACTCGTGCTGCCCGGCCGAGGGGTTCGCAAAAGCCCCGACGGCATAGGGATCGAGGTCCCAGCACTTCCGCGCCCACTTGCCCGTGTACAGCTTGCGCGTCTCCTCGCCGTGAATCTCGCACATGGCATTCAGGACGTACTGGACGTGCTCCTCCGCCGACATGGTCTGCATGCGGGACACCTCGTGGTCGGACGACGCATCGATGTAGCTGGCCAGGATGGAGGCTGGGCCGCCATCGCCGCCGCCGCCGCCGGCGTCTGAACCGTTGATATTGTACGAAGGGTAGCACACCATGCCGATGCCGGGGATGTCGGTCGTGGTACTGCAGCTGCCGACAATGGGGTTCTTCATGGTCTCCCAGAAGCGGTGGGAGTACTCGAGCGCGACCTTGCAGTTGCCGTCGTAGATGAGGTTGTCAATGGCGTTGCGCATGGTGGTGGCCATGCGGGGGAGACGCCACTGGCGAACGACGGTAAAGGGCGCGGAGATGATGGCGTAGTCGTGGGAGGAGTTCTGGAAGGAGGAGTCGCGGAAGTGCTTCTTGTACTGGAGGGTGAGACGCTTGCTGCCGCTGCCGCTGCCGCTGCCGCTGCCGCTGCTCTCCGAGTACTCGATGCGCTCAATCGTGGCGTTGAAGCGCACCGCCTTGTTCTCCTGGAGCAGAGGTTGGAAGGCCAGGGGGAGACGGCTGAGCCCGCCGTCCACGGTGACCCACGAGTCGGCGCTGTCGTAGAACAGATCGTACATGTATTCCCAGAAGCTGCCCTGGGGGTCCTGCTCCCGGTCGAGCACGTCGGTGCTGTTGAGGCTGCCCTTGAGGTACTGCGATATAAAGGCGAATTCGGACCATCGGTCCCCCGGTTGGCTGCCGTCGTCGAGGCCGCCATCGTTCCACGCCCGGTGCGCCCGGTACATGTTCCGCGCCATCTGGACGAGAAAGTCATTGCCCGGCAGGCTGTCCTGCAGCTTCTTGTTGGTCGCGCGGGTTGCGGCGTCGTAGTTGGACTCGGACGACGGGGGAGAGTAGAGGTCGGGATCGTCCCGGACCTGCTTCACCGTCGGGGGGAGACCGCTTGGGGTACGGATGCCGTCAAAGTACTGCAGCCCGTTATCGCTCGTCTCGATCCAGTCAATGAGCTCGATCTTATGGGCTGGGCTCTTGTCGCCGTTGAGGCGGTTGAGTTCGTTGATGAGCGAAAAGACGAGCTGCGTGTCGGAGATGTTGTATTTTTTCTTGCTGTCCGGGTCGACATAGTCGACGGCGAGCCGCATCGCGCCCAGCTCCTGATACGAGTAATCTCGGGGACCGCCCGTGAGGTACTGCGTGTGGACGCGGCCGCCGAGCCTGCTGCTCGCCTCGAGCACCTGAAGGTTTGTGAAGCCGGCCTGGTGAAGCAGCAGGTAGGTGGTTAGGCCGGAGAGGCCGGCGCCGACAATGGCAATGTCCTTCTTCTTGGCGGCGCCGACGTCGACGGCACCGGGCTGCTTTTCCTTGAGGAACCGGACGCCGTCGAACCATTGGCCGAGGGCGTCGAAGCCTGTTGCTTTGGTCATGGCGATGTGGTGGTCTGACGAGGCCTGCCGCTTCATCTTGTTCCTGTTCTTGTTCTTGTTCTTCCGCTTCTGCTTCTGCTTCGGCAGCTCGAGTGGCTCACTCCGCCCGACAAGCGCCCCCTTTTCGTTCCACGCAGAAATACATCCATCATCGGGAGCATCCTCGGGCATAATCCACACCAGTCTCCGGTCACCGTCACCATGGACGGCGGCTCCGCCGCCGCCGGACTCGACCGACGAGACGACATGATGGCTGTCCTCCTGCGACTGCGCCGTACACGACCCGTGGGTGAAGCTCACGCGGCCGGGAACGGCGCGCGACGTCGAAACATGAACATTGGCCAGCCTCGTCGTCAGTTCGCCGCGCACGGAGAGCTGGATGGGCAGATGGGAATTGTTGTCGTTGGTCCCGGCTGCCGTGGCGTGGACAATCGATGCGGTTGCCAGCGTGACGAGCAGTAGCCACGAGCACGTATTTTGCTTTCCCATTTTTCTTTTTTTGGCTCTTTTATTTTACCTTCTTCTTTCCCCCTTTTCTTGCTGCTCTTCTCCTACCTTCTCCTCATACGTTCCTTTTCTTCTCGTCTTCAGAAAAATGCCGCAAAGAAACGCCCCAGCTCGCAGGCAATCAGAGTTCGAGCATGCGCATCGGGAGGACTCGCGAGTCGTCGACGACTCCCATATATGCATCCATTGCATACCTAGATCCATACATATACTCTCGCACAGCGGGAACGCCCCTCGCCAACCCATGATTCTCGTTCAAGCCGTCTGACATTCCAGACCTCGGACGGTGGACTGCTTTCGAGCCGCGCGTTCGGGTTCGGGATGGGGGTCATCGGATGGCGGCGCCATGTCCTCAGAATCCGAGCTGCATCTGCGTCTGACGCTGTACAGGGAGTCTGTTTTGCTGTGGGTTGTGTTTGTTACGGCATAAGTACATGTGTCGAGCTAGAATGCAAATGATGCAGACGATACATGCGTGTTTCAGTGATGCCACACATGGGCATCACATTCCTGGGGGGAATAAGAAAGGAAAGAAAAAGTACACGATCCTGATACATGATGACAAATGAACATACGCGTTATGTACATACTGTATAAGTACACATGTACCTGCACGTGCTCACATGGCCCGTACCTTTTCCCTGTCGTTCCATGCCCGTCCGCCGCGGAAGTGGGTACTCTGGATCCACTTGAGGCGGCTCATCAAGCGTCCGATTGGTTCGGAGTTCGGAAGCGGGTGGTGCGGCTGTGTCGCTTCGCCAAGCGATCCGGAGCAACATCCCAAGAGTCAGGACCCCTCCGACGACGGAACGGGGGGAAAGGCGCGCTGATGGAGTGGCCAGCGCCGCCGTGGGTGCCTTTAAGCAGATTGGAGGAAAAAAAAGAAAAAAAAAAAAAC
>SRPU01001207.1:0-10606 GCA_018360185.1 Claviceps lovelessii
AAAAAGGCACCGAGGTGGGACAAAAAGAAAGGTGAGATTTGTAAGAAAAAAAAAACCCAAAAAAATCAGAAGGATTTGTGAGAAAGGAAAAAAAAAACTATTATTCCAATAATTTATTTGTTCATCAATTCTATAGTAGTCGTAGGTGCCCCGTGGACACACATACGCACAACCCCCAGAAAGAAGCATAATATCATATTTTGCCTCGGGGATCCTCCTATTTTCTCCCACTGGTACACCTAGTACACTAGTACACCTAGTACACTAGTACACCTAGTACACTACTACACCTAGTACACTAGTACACTAGTACACTAGTACACTAGTACACTAGTACACCTCGAGAACATATCGTCCCTCCTCCTTGAGCTTCTCAATCTCCTTCTTGGGATCGACCTTTTTGCCGCTGCTCTGCGCCTCCGCCGCAATGGCCTCCTCCAAAACCTTTGTCACGTCAGGCACAGGCCAGGTCGGCCCGCACAGATAAAAACTGCCGCCGTCTTGAACGTACGCCTTGCCAATCTGCTGCAGCGTCTCGCGCATCCTGTCCTGAATGTAAATCTTCTGGGGCTGGTCGCGGGAAAAGGCCGCGCCGACGAGCGTGACGACACCGGCCGCGAGGTAGGCCTCCCATTCCTCGCCGTAGAGATACTCCTCCCGCTGGTGCCGTGATCCGAGATACAGCAGGATCTGGCCAATCTCCTTGCCCTGGGCCTTTTGCATGGCGCGGTACTGGACAAAGGCACGGAAGGGGGCGAGTCCGGTGCCCAGGCCAGCCATGATGAGCGGTGCCGTGTCCTTGGCCGGGAGCTTCATGACGGAGGGCTTGACCGAGGCGGTGACGACGGCACCCGGCTCTAGCCGGCTGAGGTAGCGAGTTGCGTGGCCGTAGCGAGTCCGGCCCCTGGTGTCGACCCAGTCGACCACGACAATCATGAGGCTGACCGAGTCGGGTGTGACGGCCTGCGCCGATGCGATCGAGTACTCGCGGCGCTTGAGCGGGCTGATCATCTTGACCAGGTCGGTGAAGCTAGGCCGCGCTGACGTGAACTCCTCGAGCACATCCACATACGTCAGCATGTCGATCTCGGAGCGGCGTTTGAAGTCCTCGGCGCCCGCGGCGCTCGCCAGAGCCTCCAGCTTCTTCTTCTCAGCGTCTTCGGTGGCAAACTCGGCCAGGGCTTCGTAGAAGCGCTTCGGTGGCTTGCCGAGGATGTCCACGTTCTGCACGAGAGCCTGATGGACAGTGCGCACTTCCAGAGCCTCAGCGTTCTCGCGAGCAGGCACACGGACAAGCTCGCTGGGGTCGAGGCCGTACGACTGGATAAAGCTGACGACTTGTGCCTCGTCGTTGTGAGCGTGGATGCCCAGCGCCTCGCCAATCTTGTAGGTGAGGCCCGACTCGCCGAGATCAAACTCGATATGGAAGATGTGGCGGTCGTAGTCGGGCGGCGTGAGGCGCCTGTTTTCCTTGACGCGAATGGTGGCCGTCTTGACGGACAGGTCGGGACGCAGTCCAGCTTGGGTCTGGTAGGCCTCCTTGAAGACGAGACCCTTGGCGGCCGTCTGCCAGTCGCTGAGCTCCAGGGGTTCTTCGACTTCTTCCTTGTGCAAGAAGGGGGCAAAGCTGTTGGCCTGGAGAGTGGCAGGGAGTTGGAGAGCCCTGAAGACGTCTGTCTTGGCCTCGGCTCCCGTCTCAGCCGGCGAGGCAGAAAGGTCCACCTTGGTGAGGCACTGGTTGAGCGCTTCGACGCATTCCTTCAGCGTGGAGGGATGATCCTCGACCTGCATGAGCTTGGAAATGGTTTCAGGGCCAATGCCTGGCTGGGCGATTTTCAGGAAGGCCAGTTCCAGAAGCAACTTGGTCTGGCAGTCCCTCTCGAGAGCAGGAGAAAATGATGTGTCCAGCACATAGAGCTGGATATCTTTGTCGTGCATGGACTTGCGCAGAGGAGCCGAAAGCCGTTTCTCGACTCCTTCGGGCTTGAAGTTGGAGAGTTTGACGACTAACTTTCCGCCCCGGGCAATGCTCTCAACGACGTCAATCTCCTTGAGGATACGTTCATCGCCGACGACAACGGCGTCGGCCTCTAGGATGGCATACGCGGCGTCCAGAGCCTTCTTGGACGCTCGAACATCGGTCCGCACGATGCCGCCCTGGGTGAAATTGTCATACGTGGCATGGACATAGACGTTGGTAGTAGAGGATTGCTTTGCAAGGACTTCACCAACGAAATAGGGCGATTCGACGGCAGCAGAGTCGTCCACATCCCAGAAGGTGTACTGTTCCGCGACGACGAGGGAGGGCAGCGAGCTCGCCTCATCGGCGTTGCCGAAGATTTTGTGAAGCATGTTGACCAAATACTGGGGCGTCACGGACTGTGCCGGGCTGTACTTGATGTCAAGAACGGCGGGCTCCTCGTCGAATTTGCCCGAGAAGGTGACGGCGGTGAGAACATCACCGTACAAGGCAGACTGGGTGGCCTCGTCCTCCACAGCGATGCGGTCCCGGACCTGGCCCAGAACAGCGATTGTGCGGGCCGAGGAGGGAATGGCCCTGAGGAATTCCTCCTCGATAAATGGGCGATATACGCGCACATTGATGACGCCAACCTTGGCACCATCCACAGCAAGTTTGTCGAGAGTCTGCTTGGCAACCTGCGTTTCCACACTACCGAATGCTACAAGGACGACATCGGGTGTCTCGTGACCAGAGTACTCGAATGGTTGGTAAACGGTGCCGAGTTCGTCGTTGAAGAGTCGCAGCAGCTCGACGACCTTGCCCGCCGTGTCGAGATGAGGATTCAGGCTTCCGACCTCAGCGGAAAGCCTTTTGTACAAATCGGCGATTCCGGACTCGCTCAGAGCATCTACGACGCGAAGAGTTTCTCTGGCAACGCGAATGCCATCATAGATGTGTACAGTTGGCAGCACGGCAGCCAGAAGAGTCGAGAAAAGAGACATGTGCTGGGCCTCGTAGGTGGAGAAACTGCTGACAAGTCCCAAGCCAAGATCCTCGGCCAGTCTCAGCGCGGTGTCGTAGTTGGACACGAGGCCATCGGCATGCGTGTAGTCGGCGGCGGCAATGTGCGCGACGAATGGACTGGAGAGGTTATACAGCAGAGAGAGCTGGTCCAGAGCACCTCTCAACTGCTGCAAACTGCCAGAAGGAGCCAGCAGCGTCTGAGGAATGTGCCGCTTAGACACGTCAAAATCCGGAGAGAAAATGTACCCGAGAGCCAGTGAGCCGGCACCCGTTCTGGTCTGCAGAGGCAAGACGTGCGGTGTGTAGCCGTGGATATTGCTAGCTTGCTGTGAGGCCCATTGCTTGGCAGCAACGTCCAGATCAAAGGTTTCGGGCGAGTAGGAAAAGATTTTGTCCGAGAGCTTGTAGGCGACTTGCTGCACGAGCAGCTGCGCTGTCACGTAAGTCGGACCGGAGATGGCATCCAAGGCTACGTGTCGACCAAAGGGTAGAGCCGATGAGAGAGACTCCGAGTTTGTTTTCTGAGTAGCGACAGCACTGCTGGTAGACTCTTGCTGCTGAAGAGGCATCTTGGCTGGCAAAAATTATCTGTTTCTTTGGAAGGAGAAAGAATTGCCCCGACGATGGGGATGAGGCGACAATCAGATCGTTGCAGGAACCGCAAGTCGCCTCAGGTAGTGAAGGAGACAGAAGCACAAAAAGACGCCTCGTCACTAGCTCACTTCGAAAGGCGAGGATTTTTTTTTGGGGGGGGGGGGGGGGTTCCCTTCCCTTTTTATCCTACAGAGAAAAGAATCTCAGCAAAGAAACAATTATTGACACCGTCTTCAACGAGGAACGGATAGAGGCAGAGGGAGCAGGCAAGTCATGGGTGAGAGCGAGGGTCACCAGCAATGATTGAATAAGAACGGATTTGTAGAAAAGGAGAAGGAAAAAGAAACACCATTTGAAGGATCAAGGACAAGCACTACCCCACGGTTCGGCACCTCGGCGTCCATCTCCTTTGTTCGCCATTTTTTGTTTGCCGTTGTCGCTTGTCGCTTGTCGCCTTTGGCCCCGAGCCTTGGGCTACGATAAATTGTTGATAGGTTGAGGCAATCACGCAATTGGTCTTGCCCGAAAAGGGCTTAGCGCCTATGGTGCAAGAGCCAGATGCTCGTAGTGCACGCGCACTGACCCCCCAGATCGACCCACATCTCCGACGTCCGCCACATCGAGGGCCCGAAGGGAGACAGCGACATTCCGCCGACAACCGCCCAATTGGCATGTGTGCGTGCATGGGCATTCGTCTGTTGACGCGGATGCCTTGAATTCGGGCTGATTGTCTCTGTCGCGGCATTGATTACAACGCCACTTGCGCAGTGCGAGATTGTCTTTCTCGTCGCCAAGCACGCTTTACCGAATTAGTCATCCACCCAAATTCTCATTGGCGACCACGTAGGCCGGTTCCTGCGCATTCGAGAGACAGTAAGACGACGCCCATTGCCTCTACACAGAGTAAAACCCAAGTAAAGCGATTTCCAAGGGAGAGTCTACATGCCTGGACCGACAGATGTGTTTGGATTGGAGCAGTGAGCGTCCTTTGCTCCACGGGGGCTCCTCTTCTGTCTCAGTGTTCGAACATGCCAAGCTATATATATGATGACGACTGTCGATTTGGGCAAAACGTAGCAACACAAGATATCACAGTTTTGTCGAGACCAGAGGCCACTGTGTGGAGTCTGTAAGTCTGGCCACAAGAGTTGTCGGTCGCAGTGATTGTGCTAAATATTTCTTGGCGGCATCAAAGCCCATGAATTCTTTCGGTTCGAAACACGTCCCCCCCCCCCCGGGGTTCGCACCGACCAGAAATTTGCGTCGCCATTAGAATCGCGTCCATTTGTAGTCAGGCTGCCTTGGCCAAGGTACACCTCGTTGATGCTTTTCCTCCCAGAGAAGTGAGGACGAAAGTTGCTGACAAGGTCAAAAGTGCCGTGAGAGATTCGAATAGAGTGCCTGTCTGCGTTTGCGACGTTGCCATGGATGGAAAGGCCGGATATACGAGTCGACAAAATCCGGCACGCGCGATCTGAAGCGCTGCAGCGCGGAGCACGACAGGAAGAAGGATGCCGAGACCCAAGTGCCAGTAAGATCTGACTATCTCTTGATGGAATCGCCCAGAATTTTGGTGTTCAAAGAATCCTTCCATGCACGTGAAGACCAAGTTCATCGGTGCGTTATTTGTGCTTGATGCAAAAACCAAGCATTTGCCACGATTGGTCATCCTCGTCACAACGCCAATATCAAATTCAGCAAACAAGACAAGGATTGTGCTCATGGAGTCATGATTAGCTCAAAACTGGGTTCGTCTCCCTGCCTGCGGCCCCGCTTCTCCCTGCCGGCTGACCAATCCTGTCGGCCGAATGCCTGCAGCATCTGCAACAACATCTGCAAGTTCAGCCATGTCACCAAGTCCTGACCGGAAGTCCAGGACATGTGCCGATGCACTCGCTCTAGGGTTTTCTGACATTCCAGAACCCAGTGTCCATTCCAAGCAAATGTTGCATTGCTCATCCTTATCGAAAAAGCCTTATTCCATCTTTTGTACATCTTGCTCTCTGGCCCTCGTCACTGCTTTTACTTTTGCTTCGGGCTCTCGAGTTGACAAAACCGACGGACAGAAAAGCTTCCACGCTAGCTTTCCACGCACGTCATTGTATACATTCATGATCTGACACTTTCTCTGTCGCTCTGGCGTCTTCTCGTGCGTCCATCTCAGCTTTCGCTTCTCCTGTGACTCTGATAGTGTCTCTTGTGACGCCCACGCGTGCGTCCCGACACGTGTACTACAGTCATGAGCCATGGAGCAGCCGAAACTCATCACCACATCATACCTCGTCGGCAACTTGCACTGTCCGTCCTGCGTAGCCGTGATTAAGAGTACCCTCGGACAAGAGTATGGCGACAGGGTGTCTTGGGTGTCCCCCAACATTGTCACCTCGGTCGTCACCGTCGAGCACCAAGATGCAGGTGCCGACTTCGTCCGCGCCATGGGCAAGACCCTCGAGGACGCAGGCTTCGAGATATGTGCCGTTGACACGGCGGCATATATTCCAGATGATTTTGACGATTTGCACGACTTGCGCAACCCAACAGAAGAATCTTCCGCCCAACGAGGCGCCAGTCAGGAAAGCCGTCGTCCTCACAGCAATAGTGCGCTTGAATTCTTGTGGAGGATATGGAGAACGGCAACACCTTCTGCCACACCGCATGATGGAAAGGCGGCTACGCACTTGGACAACTGCGATTCTTGCAAGGCGACGGCGGCAGCTATGGGTTACGAGAATGGCTCCATCCTGGAACAACAGCTGGGTCGGAAGACCATGTCTGCTTCTAGCGTCCAACAACGCCTAGATGATGCTGTCAAGTCGTCTCCGTCCGTTCTCGAGCGCGTGGTTGTCGGCAACGATGGCGACACCGACTTGTGGCGAGCTACGGTGTCCATCGGCGGCATGACGTGCGCATCTTGTGCCAATGCCATTACTAACGAGATTCAAAAATATCCATGGGTATCTAGTATTGTCGTCAACCTGGTCACAAATAGCGCATCGGTGGATTTTGCAAACGACCAGGATCACAGCCGAGCACAAAAGGTGGTCGAAGCTATTGAAGATCTTGGCTACGATGCCGCTTTAGACAAGGTCGTTGGTCTCCACCAAGTCGATGTTGCTTCAGACAGCGAGCGTGAGGTTGAGATTCAGATCCACGGCATATTCTGCGCCAAGTGTCCTGACCGTATATGTATGACACTAAACAACCTTGATTCGTCGCGCATCGATATTCTTAAGAAGCCGACCCGAGAAAGGCCGTTTCTCAAAATACGATATGCTCCTCGACCTCCCACTTTCACTATTCGACAAATACTCAGGGCAATCGAGGCAACGGATCCTTCTCTGACAGCTTCGATCCATCACCCACCGACTTTGGAGGAACGATCAAGGGCCATCGGGGCCAAGCACCAGCGCCAACTGTGTTTGCGCGCAATACTTACCTTGGTGTTGGCGGTACCAACATTCGTGTTCGGAATCGTTTACATGAGCTTGGTCCCCGCCTCAGATCCCATAAGGCTCTACTTGATGGAGCCTTGGACATCAGGGCTGAGCCGTCTGGAGTTTATTCTCTTCGCGCTCTCAACCCCAGTGTACTTTTTTGCCGCAGACATCTTCCATTCGCGCGCTATCAAGGAAATCCGCACCCTCTGGCGACCTGGGAGCCGCACGCCATTCGCCGAGAGGTTCTACAAGTTTGGCAGCATGAACATGCTCATGTCTTTGGGGACCACGATTGCTTATTTTTCGTCGGTGGCACAGATGATTGCCGCAGGCATACGGAAGGACACGGAAGTGCCCGAAAGCCGCTTTTACTTCGACTCGGTTGTATTCCTAACCCTGTTCCTTCTTGCGGGAAGGTTGATTGAGGCATATAGCAAGTCAAAAACGGGCGATGCAGTGGGAGCGTTGGCCAAGCTGCGGCCTAGCACGGCGATGCTCTTGGAGAAGGATTCCATTCTAGATGGCCACGTTACCTCGGTCGTGGCCGTTGATCGACTGGAAAAGGGCGACATGATTCTCGTCCCCCACGGGGCATCGCCCGCAGTCGACGGGCTCATTGTCAGCGGCGAGACCAATTTTGACGAGTCCAGCTTGACCGGGGAGTCTCGCCCAATCAAGAAGGGGCCAGGCGACGAGATCTTTGCGGGAACGGTGAACAAGGGAGATGTCGTCACCATCTGCGTGAATGGCACATGCGGGAAAACTATGCTGGATCAGATTGTGGAAGTGGTGCGCGAGGGTCAGACCAAACGTGCGCCCCTGGAACAGATTGCGGATATCCTTACTTCCTATTTTGTCCCCGTCATCACACTCATCGCGGTGACGACCTGGATCACTTGGTTTTCCCTTGCCATGTGCGGTGTGGTGTCCAGATCGGAGCTGAAATCATCTGGCGGGTCGGCGGCATTCGCATTCCAGTTTGCCATTGCAGTCTTTGTGGTCGCTTGCCCGTGCGGGCTCGCTCTCGCTGCCCCGACAGCCATATTTGTCGGGGGCGGCATAGCAGCCATGCACGGGATCCTGGCCAAGGGAGGAGGTGAGGCATTCGAAAAGGCCAGTAAGATTGACTGCGTGGTGTTTGACAAGACGGGGACTTTGACCCACGGCGGCGAGCCCAGAATTACAGACTCGCAACTATTTGCCGACCAGAAGAACATCAAGGACTTTGATCAACATAGACTCTTATCTGGGCTCAAAGCGGTCGAAGAGCAAAGCAGCCACCCCATCGCCAAAGCCGTTGTCAACTTTTGCGGCGCCGAAATCCCGTCCGCACCACTCGACAAGATTGAGGAGCTGCCGGGCCGAGGGATGAAGGCGTGTTATCGTGATGGACCAATCGATTTGGCTGTGGGCAACGAGCTCCTCATGCGTGATCTCTCCGTCGTCTTGTCTCCTGCCATTGCCAGCCGTCTGCAGAGCTGGAAATCGGAGGCGAAGTCGGTGGCCATCATGGCAGTCAAGTCTCGCCAGCAGCAAAGCATTACTGCTGGCGAGGACGGCAAGTGGTCTCTCGCAGCCATCGTGTCCGTGTCCGACCAGTTGCGAAGTGAGGCTGCCACTGTGGTTGAAGCGCTCCGGGCTCGCGGTACCCAAGTCTGGATGCTCTCGGGGGACAATGCCACCACTGCGCAGGCCGTAGCTCGACTGGTGGGTATCAAGCGGGAAAACGTGCTTGCCGAGGTGCTTCCTTCAGAAAAGGCCGACAAGGTTCGATACCTTCAGGCTACGCTGCACGCCGCCGATGCCGACGACGGCGAGGACCACGACCACCCCGACTACCCTGACCGTCACCAATCTCGCACACGTCGCGCCATGGTGGCCATGGTGGGCGACGGCATCAACGACTCCCCAGCCCTGACCGTAGCCGACGTGGGCATCGCCATCGGCTCGGGCAGCGACGTGGCGATTTCGAGCGCAGACTTTGTGCTCGCATCGTCGAACCTAGTTTCCGTGCTAACGCTGCTGGACCTGAGTCGTACCGTCTTCCGTCGCATCAAGGTCAACTTTGGCTGGGCTGTGATATACAACCTTTTAGCTGTGCCCATCGCAGCAGGATGCCTGTACGCCGTCACGACTGACGATGGTGTTCACGTCAGGCTGGACCCCGTGTGGGCCGCTTTGGCCATGGCGCTCTCCAGCATCAGCGTTGTGTTTAGCAGTCTTGCCTTGAAGGTGAGATTACCATGGATTGGGTTCCGGCCGAGACCGATGAAAGGATAGGTCTCCAACGAGGATGAGACTGGGGTCCGAGAGCATGAGGAAGGTGACAGGACTTTGGTTGGCACGGGGGAAAGTGGAAGAAGGGCGAAGGGAGTAGTTTTACTTGCTGTATGTACGTTAAAGGAGTGAAGGGGCCGCGCAAGCATTTGTCTAGTCTGATTTTGCTTTTACGCCCATATCTTTTTGACCACTGTCACGTCACCATGTTCTTGTATTCCCGGATGCGGAAATAAAGAAGTAAGGAAAGAAACCGAAAAGGGGCAAAGAAGGAAAGAAGACAGAAACAGAATACCTTGCCCCATCATGCTACGTGGAAATACGGAAGGAGGCTCATATCCCGTCTCACGCACATACACCCAGGACCGCGAGCCCCAAGAAACGCAGAATGTATATGTGTATGTGTATATGTGTATGTGTATGTGTTGAAACCACTCCTCGCCCCTAAGCCATGAGACGGGCCACGCCCGTCATCTCACGCTGCATACCGAATAGATACACGTGCCTGCCCGCATACCAAGCCACCTCGACGCCTACAGCGCGGCATTATATACGCTTCATGTAATGACCAGTTCCATGGCAATGCGTTTGAAGGGAGGGCCTGGGCGCTGGTCGGTACTTGTGTAGGGACGTGGCTATGGCATCGGTTCTTTGATGGGCAGGGTGGGTGTGTTTGCAAGGGGAAAGCGTATGGGCTTGGCGTGCTGGTGTGTATGCGGATGAGCACATGTGCGTGTTTGTGTGTGTGAATGAACGGATTTATGCTGCTTTTTATATGCTTGAAGATGAAGCTGAATAGCTGGATGGATAGGTATCCGGATATGAATACATGGATGCATTTACATCTCCATATACATGGAAAAGACCCCCCCTCTCCACCCACCCAAGCATTCCGTGCAAATTCTCGTGGTATATACTTGCGTTGGACGGGCCGTTCCTTTCCAGACTAGCTCGTATTGACCGACTCGAGACGCATCGTATCGTGGAGTGTGGCCTCGGCAGCCGCCTTGTATTCCCGCCGTGGCAGTGTGGGTGAATTGGCGGGCGGAGGGTGTCGGACGGATGGTTTGTCGTGCGGGCTGGTTTGCGGGCATGTGTGAGGTGAGCGGGAGTGAGAGAAATGGCATTGTTTGCACAGGTGGAAAATGAATAAAGAAGAAAAGGGGAAAAAAAAGAAGAGAATATATAAGTTAAAAAGAAAAAAAAAGAAAAGAAGAAAAGAAAAAGAAAAAAAAAAAAAAAAAAAAAAAAAAAAAAAAAAAAAAAAAAAAAAAAAAAAAAAAAAAAAAAAAAAAAAAAAAAAAAAAAAAAA
>SRPU01001208.1:0-10604 GCA_018360185.1 Claviceps lovelessii
TTTGTTTCGAAAATGAGGGAAAACTTGGACGATAGATGTCGATCTACTCAATCTCAATGTGTCTGTCCTCGAGCATCTCAGGCTGGCAAAGGTGACGACAAGGAAGTGGGTACATGTCAAGAATTATGTAATCAACCACAACCAAGGTTCAGCCGGGAGTTGGTTGGCACATGCCTGCTTCAGCTTCAGCGTTGCTCGTTACCGCCGTTTTCCGCCTCTTTTTCCACGCTTCGAGTCCCAGTCCGTGGTCTCTGAGAAAGTCTCGGTCCGATGCCAGGCCACGTCGCGCCCGATGCTATTTTTGTACGTACACATATGAAGTATGTATGTATTTTGTCCAGGCACAGTGGGTATCTGCTCTCCAAGCGAGCACGATGACCAGAAAATTTTTCGTCTGCGAGTTATTTATATCCACGCACATGTAGGCTGCTTGTTGTCTTTGCCATCCGAAGCCGTGACTACGACTGCGGACCAACACTGACGAGGCATATTGGCAGATTGGCAGATTGATTGCGCCTCGTTATTATCTCGCCGCCCCACCTGCAAACGCCCCACCAGCCAGTCAGCCAGCCAGTCAGCCGGTGTGTGCTGTGTGCTGGCTGGGCTGGTCTGTCACGCAGTCCGGCAGCTGGTTGGAAGCTGTCCGCAGCTGTCAGTGCATCACATCTAGTTTCATACGCAAGTTGGCAACTAACCAACCAGATTTTGTGTGCGACCTTGTTCTGTGTGCCCCTTTGCACGCCCTTTCCACGCCCTTTGCATGCCCCTTTGCAGTGACTTTGATTTTGTCTTTGTTTCTCTTGCGTCTCTACCAGACGTCTCCGCCCTGCTCCGCCCTTACCCCCCTCCTCCCTGGCCGTTCTCTCCGCTCGTCTCTAGTATCTAAGCCTGACTTCTCGCCTTCCTTCAGTAGCGCCTGTTAGTTGACGGTGGGCGTCTTTCCCGTCGTCTTTCCCGTCGTTTGTCGTTTGTCGTTTGTCGTTTGTCGTTCGTCGTTTGTCGGAAACAGTGAGTGCCACGGACACACGTCTCCGAGTCCCGTTTCTCTCGGTCGCGGAAAGTCGGCATTGCGATCGCGGATCAGTGGCCTGCGTTTGAAAGTTGTAGGTTCTTGGAGGCCCAATTTTGAGTGCTTGAGAGCCGAGACGACGTAATCCTTCGTCTGACAACAATCCAGGTGCCCAAATCCAGGCTGTCACGCTCTCAACTTTCTGAAGAGATGGCGAATCAATTCAGTGCAACCTTCGTACCTGGCGGGTTTGACGACTTCTATATGCCCCCAGTCGTAGCACCAGCCCCGCAAAGGTGTGTGTTTTGAAACGTGGGCATGGCAGAGCCCGTCAAATCCATGTTGAGAATGACGTCAAAGACGACGAGAAAAATATTGAGAGGAGAGAGCTGAGAGAGCAAACAAGAGTCAAGAATCAAGATGGCAACAGACTTGACTTGACATGTGAGTGGGGCTCTTGAACTAACCATGACTTGCATTTTGCCAAAATATCCAGAATCACTCCTCAGGTACCTCGGAACATGCAAGATGACTTGCAACGTCTGGAGTTAGAGGCAAGAGAGAGCACCCGACAAGACCCTCGCGAGCCGTCTTCGTATCATGTTCGGCAGTCTCCGAAGACCTCAAACGTTCCGCAACAAGCTCTTCACGCCAGCAACGACTCGACTGAGCAGTGCGTCACCGCAAGGGCTCCTGGCGCTGGTGACATTACAGCATTCAACGATGATTCTGACCGTCACGCGCTATCGTCGGACGCTGACACGTTTCGAAATGCGCCTTCCTTTTCTCCCTTTCCAAAAGTAAGCGGTGACAACATCCCCCCCGCAGACGACGCCAAGGAGGAGATATTATGGAACGCACGAAAGCATGTTCTACACTCGCAGAACGTGGACATGCAGATAAGTTGGGCCCGTGATGTGCTCATTTGGGTCGAAATCTCCATGGATGCCATGGCACGGGAGTCTGCAGAAGGAGTTCGACCAGCTACGCCTCGCATCGAACATGAACTCCGTGTGGACGCGGTCAACATTATCGAATATCTGGCAGGGCAGGAACATCCAGATGCCTTGTACATCCGCTCCAAGTGGCTTGAATTTGGAAAGTTTGGCCATCGTGTTGACAAACGGGAGGCATATGCTGGATACAAGCGTGCATCAGAATTGGGCAATGCGAGATCTGAATACCGTATGGGTATGCTTTTCGAGCAGTCCAACGACATGTCCAAAGCCAAGGAACACTACTATCAAGGCATGAGTCTGAAGGACTCGGCAGCGTTTTATCGCATGGGTATGATGAGCTTGCTTGGTCAGCATGGCGAACCAAAGGACTATGTCCGTGGGTTGGAACGCATCAGGTCTGCGGCAGATTGCTCTGATGAAGATGCGCCTCAAGGGGCATACGTCTATGGCATGCTGGTCGATCGTGATCTGCCAGACATCACCATACCGGATGGCCTTCTAGCATATAACTTGGATACCGCTAAGATGCACGTGGAGAAAGCCGCATATCTAGGATTTGCCAAGGCTCAGCTCAAGATGGGCCAGGCCTACGAGCTTTGCCAGCTTGGGTGCGAATTCAACCCATCCTACTCGCTACATTATTACGGCCTAGCTGCCAAACAGGGGCTCCCGGAAGCTGCTCTAGGCGTGAGCCGATGGTTCCTTTTCGGATACGAGGGAGTTTTCAAGAAGAATGAAGAGCTTGCCTTCAAATACGCACAAGAAGCCGCTGCCTCGAAGCTCTCAACCGGTGAATTTGCCGTGGGTTATTACTATGAGATTGGCATTCATGTCAACCAGAGTATATCGGATGCACGTAAATGGTATCAGCTTGCAGCCGATCATGGAAACAAGGATGCTTTGGGTCGACTAGAGTCTTTGAGCCTTGATCAAAGTCTTTCCAAACAGGACCATGAAACGACAACCTTGACTAGAATCAAATCACAACACGGCTCGCAGCGTGGAACGCGACCCGAGCGTTTCAAACATGCCCAGCAAATGCCTACACTGAACGAAGCTCCTCCGTCACATACAGGTTCCACTAGCGAGACTCAACAATCCTCGACAGGGGCTTCGCGGCGCTTTAGTAGGGGCTCAGCAGCAGGATCTCCCCGTGTATCCCCACAACCATCTCCAGGTATGAAGCCGACAATCGTCTCGGACTATGCTGGATTTCCCGATCCATCCAGAGCATCCGTCGTCGGCACGGATAGGCCGTCCGCCGCTTTTAACCTCCGCCTCGATGGGAACACGCAAGCACTCTCGCGGCCACATTCGGCCGCGCCGTACCCAGATGACGATGATCGGCCAGCACCTTTGAACGTCAACCGTTCTCATTCGACGGCACCCTACCCGGAAGACGATGCCAATGTGCCGACAGCAATGGGATTCGGTCGTGGATTCAACCCGTTGCCATCGCCGCATACGGGCAGACCGTCACCATCCAGCGCGTTTGGCATCAGAGCACAATCACTCGGGACACAATCATTGCCACTGTCTCATTCAACTGGAAGTCTGCAGCCTTCGGCACAAGCAGGCCATCATGTCCGTGGCCGAGTTGCTTCCACGGGAAGAGATCACCAAGGACCGGGCGGTGGTGGTGGTGGTGGTGGTGGTGGTGGTGGTGGTGGTGGTGGTGGGTATGACACATACGGCAGACCTTGGAGTTCCCAGCAAGCTTCCTCGGGCGCAAACATGGTGGCCGCAAACGCAAACCGGCTACCAAATCAACCTCCTCGTCAACCTCCTCTTTCCTCACACGATCCACGAATCGCGTCTCAGAACTATGAGAGGTTTTCAAGAGTTCCGGTTGCGCCTGGGTATCCAGAAAGACTCAGTTCGATAACGACGCAGGAAGCACCTCAATCTCATCGGCCCCCAATGGTGTCATCCAGCTCCGGGCACGCGGCCTTGAATTCACGTCGACCAAATGCAGGGGAAGGAGTCAGGATTGGAAGCGCGCCTCCGACCGGTATGCCCGGACAGAGGCCCCCGGAGCCGTCGAGAATCCACTCCGGACCAGGTGCCAAACCTTCAGGAGCTGCAGCCGCTGCGCCAGCTTCAAAGCCCAACAAGGGCCCAGCAACTTTTGAAGACATGGGAATTCCACGTGTCAAACAAGAAGGGGACTGTGTAAGTGCATTAAGGCCACGAGACGTGCTCATGTCGACTGTGAGGGAGTTCTGTATACCTAGGTAGATGGCTAACATGTCTGTTTAGGTGATCATGTAGTTGAACCGTCAGTACGGGTTAGGCTACTGCGCAGCGGCTTCATCTTCGCGGTTCAGCGACGATACACACAGAGTGAATACCGCGTCTGTTAGAAGGGCCTGGATAAGCCGACTTATCCATCTAGTGAAGGGCTCTGCCGCCGGAAGGGAGAGAAGAAAGGATGTGCGTGGACTTGAAAGGGTAGTTTTTTTTTTTTTCCTGTCATATGCACTGAAGGAACAAAACATTGCTCAATATACCGAAACACCATGTACGCAAGACGCTCCTCGTCTTGGGGTCTTTATTTCTAAAGTTTTGGCTACATTCCACGCGTGGTGGCTGTATGAGCAAATTGCACTTTTTTTTTCTATACCACGCCTCCTCGTCTGACATGCCTGCTTGCACATCATGATTTGACCACGCAGTACAAGCCTTTTGTGCCCATTGTAGTCCGTGTCGGAGCGACGTCTATTACCGCTCCGAGTGCCCCGACATGGCATATCTCATGATGTACGCCCGCTACATAAAGAGTTGATGTAATGTGCATACACACATATGTACGTACATGACTTGACCATTTTTGTGACTGCCGAAGGGTATCGCAATCGACCATTTTCAACTAACCCAGTAACTAGGCTATTCAAGGAATGAGTAAAAGGGAGGAAAGGTATCCGTATTTTGCATACTAGGCGTTTAAAAGCTTTAATATCTCCAGTAGAATAATATAGAGTATACGTTAGTATTCTATACCAGCCTTTAAAAGCCTTGACATCTTCAAGAATATATAGTATTGTATGCATCCGTATTTTACATATCAGTGTTACGTGCTGGATATGACACGTAGGTGCTTGGGCATCGACGCCTCGCGCGATGCATCACAAAGGATCATACGAAGATAACACTCAATGTCAAAGTAGGGTGGTCAAGTGTTTGTAAGGTCAAAGACGATGATTCCTGACTACCTGGGTAGTGAGGGCAGGAACTCTCTTCTACGCGGGTGGTTTCTGCGGACCGTAACAGTATGAGTAATTTATACAGATACTGGACTTTCAAAGCTTTAATACCGCTAGGGTCTATCATAAGAATATAAATTATTTATTCATATTCTTTATATTCCAACGTGTTTATTGGAAACAGTTAGTATACCCCTAGTCAGTCCAAAACAAAATTGTCATGTCACTGTATATACACACATACAGGTCTACATGACCAGGCCACGCACCCATACAGAATGTATGACCGTCACTGCCATTTCCCCCTCGTCAAGAGGGGCTGCTCAAAACGCATGGTATTTATCCACCTTTTCCACATGAGCGTCAGCGGATTCGCGCCCACCGGCCCCGGCATATTGCGTGCTCGTCTGGTGGTGATTTCTCAGCTCCCGAGTAATCTCGTCGACGTCCACATCGAGGTAATGGCTGAGAAACTGCCCAATCTCCGTGTTTTCGACGTTGCCGCGGATGCGATCCGCCTCGGACCCGCCAGAGCTGTAGACGTTGACGTCGACGGCAGTGTGGCCGTGCGTGCTCCACCCGATGTGGGCGCGGAGGGAAATCATGGCCGCAAAGGTTTCGATGGAAGATTCGGGGTGCTCGGCCAGGAGGGTTAGTTCTTGATCTGTGGCGTCGGAGATGCCCAGGCCGGATATGACGAGCTCGTTGTTGATCCACTTCTTGAGTTGCTTTTTGTCCATGGCGTGTGCTTCATCATCAGGGGAAGAAGAAGCAGAGGAAACATGCTTCAGCAGAGTTTCGGTCAGTTTCTCGCAGGATTGAGATGCATTCGCCAGGGCTTGCGGATACCAGTTGTAGACGGGCCAATGACCTGGTTCCTGGAGAGCAGTAGCAAGCCCGCCCGTCTCATGATCACTGGTTGCGACGAGGGCGGTCTCGGTGTCACTGCGTTGGATAAAGTCCAGGACTGCCGCAAACGTGTTGTCATATTCCAGGACCTCTCTGACCTGGGCGGCCGGGTCGTTGATGTGGCCAGCGTGATCGATCCGGCTGCCTTCAATCATGAGAAAGAAGCCCTTGTCGCTGTCGGCCGTGGCCTTTTCCAGCGCCCGCAGGGCCGTCTTGGCCATCTCACTGAGACTGGGATAGACGTCGTTCATGTTCCGTCTGTCGAGCTCGAAAGGAACATCGGTCGCGGCGAAGAGGCCCAGAAAGGGTAACTCCACCTTGTTGCCCCCATCGAGGTCGTCGAAAGCAGACCGGGTATCGGCATAAGTCCAGCCGTACTTTTCCCTGGCCAGGGCAACCACGTCGACATTGTCCAGACGACAGCTCTCGGCAGTGCTGTTGGGCATGAAGTGGCAGCGGCCACCCCCCAGCATCAGATCAACCGATCGTCCCAGCGGTCCCTGGCCGATTTCCTGCAGGGCAATCTCGTCCTGCATCTGCCTCATCATGACGTGGCTGGCGAAGCACGCTGGCGTTGCGTCCGTGATGTCCGTCGTGACAACCAGGCCGGTCGCGTAGCCAGCCCGTTTGGCGGCCTCGAGCACGGAACCACACGGCTGATGGTCCGGTAAGACGGAAATGGCCCCGTTGTAGCTCTTCTTCCCGCACGAAAAGGCAGTGGCGCCGGCGGCGCTATCCGTGACCAAGCTATTGCTGGACCGGGTGCGACTCGAGCCCCAGAAGTGCTTGTCCAAGGTGAGGACATCTCCCTCGGGGAGCCCATCCACATGCTGGCGATAGCTACGGGTCAAGGAGAGAGACGCAGGCCCCATGCCGTCGGACACCATGAAAACGAGATTGCGCTTGGCGGCGCGGGAGCCATGTCGGGATGTTTGCTGGTTGTGTTGAGTCCAGACCGCGAGGACGATGACAGCGGCAGTGGCAACCAAGGCCCAGGCAAAGATGGCAATCTCGCGCGTCTTGGAGCTCCTGGAGGCCCTCACATTGCTGCTGCTGCTCCTTGCGTTGGCTTCGTTGGCTTCACGGCCTGTCTCTGGGCGGTCAGCCTCTAAGAGAGGACTGCGTTCGGACGCCTGTTGAGAAGCGACAGGTTGTGAGAATTTAGATCCAGCCTAGGTAGGGCAGTACAAAATTGGATATACGTATGATATGAGGCACTGGGTCACTGACCATGGAGTACGGATCAAGGGAGAGACCGCGTCGCAGGTCAATCACATCAGCCAAGCTTTGAGACGATGTCGATGGGTAGATTCGTGGGCGTGGCTCGATAGCTGAGCACTGGGGAGGCGGGATTGAGATCTGAGAAGCATCTCGTCAAGAACGAGGCTGGTACGGCACGTTCCCTCGATGTGGGACTTGGGAGTACGTCACACGGTCACTTTCCACGCGTTGTACTAGACAGCCACACCGGCTCCACCAAGACCAAGACCCCGCCTCGTCCTTGTCCATCCAATCCGATCCATCACCCACCAATAAAGTCAAAGAGAATCGATATCCGATAAGCTTCATGAAAATAAAATGTGTACATTTGGATATATGTACAGTGTGTGGCCGAGGATTTTTGCACCTCCAGAGGTTTCGTGACCGCAAGCCTGCACTATTGCACTCCACGCATTAGATAAAAGTAAAATCTAGCTAAATACTAGTTTTTTTTTTTTTTTTTTTTTTTTTACCCCCCTCTTCATTTTATAGCTAGGTTGCTAGGCTAAATAGAAGAAAGTAGTTATGATACTTCTAAAGGTGCAAAACTCTTCGGCCTCCCACTGTATGTATTGGCATACCTAGTACTTACATATGTATAAAGCCGCGTCTATGCCGCAACCCTCAATCAAAGCAAAGCACGCTGGAACAACTAAACGAAAACTAACAATCGAATATCCGTCAAACCGCTCCCAATCAACCGCTCCCAATCAAAGATTACTTGGTCGTCGCTGCTAAATCATCTCATTTGCCGCTTCCCCGGTGCACGAGACTATTGCCAAATGCCAATGCCTGCGTTGTCCCATCAAAGCAGCTTTGCCTCCATCGTGAACAACATCAGCAGGTTGACGGTAGCTTGCTCCTCTCCGTGTTGTAGCGAACAAACAATCTATCCAGAAAATGTGAGTGCCGAATGCCGTTTGGCCTCGCCCGCGCAAAGCTTTCGATTGCCTCTTCAACGCCCATATTACAGCGCTCAACAAGGTAACAGACAATAAAGTAACCAGTTCGGTTGAACCCATAGTGACAGTGTACACCAATAAGCCGGCTTTGTGGATTTGTCCAACCCTCAGCACTGGCTCGCTCATTCCGGCTCTTGCGCACCTCATCTACCAGCCTGATGAACGATTGTACTTCATGGCGCTCGGGTGGGATTTTGGAAACGGTAGGAAACTTGTGATAGTGCACGCCCCCTCGTTCGAGGCCTCGCGGGTCATAAACTGGCTGATCTTTAGAGATATCAATGACATCGCTGATGGCGGAACCCCATTTCTCGACAAAGTGCGATGGGCTGTGCGTGTCATCCGCCTCACGCAGTGTTTTCATAGCTCGAAAGATGGGGGCATCCTGCGGACCTATGACTTGGGAAACTGGCTCAACTGACTTCCACTTGTTCAAGTTTTTTATATCCCATTTGCCTTCGCGGGACAAGTACTGCAGTTGCCAAGCTAGAGATAATCTCCGCGTCACGTGGTTTGCAAGGAAATCCGATATCAGCCCAGCCAGCACTCTTGAGCATCGTGGCATGTAAAGGAGCGCGTGGTTGGCGGGAGACGGCATGATGAACGACCGGACAACCTGGGGCGGGTGCGCGGGTTGCGGGGGTACGGTTGTTGATACAGTTGTTGACATCTCGAGAGGCGTGCAAGGATCGTCGTCCGTATCGGGCATCAACGTGGAAGACACGTCTGCGTTGCTCCTTACCACTGGCGAGCTGTCAATGTTCGGGGGGCTGCTAGTCTCCATCTGCTTCGAGGCATTTGTAGTATTTTCGTCTTCCAGGCTTGCAGGCTGCTGGTCAGGTTCTGTTTTCACTCCGTCCAACACGTCCAGGATTTTTTGAACTTCCGTCGGAGGTGTCAGATGGTCGTCCGCTCCGGCTATCAGGAATATAGGGGCTTTGATGCTGGCCCACGCATCCAGTCCTGCCAATCCCCCTCGGGGCTTGCCTTGTACATACGACGGAAGTAAACCATACGCCATTCGTCTCCAAACTGGGGTTCTGCTCTGCCGGTTAAAGCGATACTGCATGATCCTTAGCTCTCGGTCCGCCGTATCGCCAACGAACCGAGACACACTGAGACTATAGGGGCCTCCCACGCCGTCCCAGGCACGCCAAAGGGTAAAGAGCCAGCCTGGAATCCACAATAATCGGCGAAGAAGAGCAGATTTTTGCTCGTCGGGTGGTCCGGCAGTGGGACATATAGCGATAAGTGCTACGACGTGTTGCGCGATGCTCGTCTTGTGACTCTTGGCGTGGCTCGCAAGCTGCGCTGCCAATGCAGTTCCCATGCTGTGCCCAATCAAGACGACTCCTTGACCCGATTCTGCATCGCGATGGTCTTCAATGACGGTTTCGATCAGCTCCCCCAACGCTTCTGGCGTATACGCATCCCAGGAGGTATTGGTGTATTGTGAACGACCGCCTCCAGGGAAATCAATGGACAGGCACGGCGCAAGGTCGACAAGGCTGCTCAGTAATGGATGGAACTGGGCGACGGAACCTCCCAGTCCTGGTATGCAAACCAAGAGCGGCAGCGGTGCCGGTGTTTTTGGAAGCTCCGCTGCTTTGCTATGGGGTCGGAAGAAGACTCTCACATCAGTGTACTCAAATCTGCTTGTTTTGTATGATTTGAGCTGCGAATGGTTTCTCAGGAGAGGCGGATCTGTGAACAAAGGATCCGTGTCGAGGGCTCGGCTGCCTGAGTCTGAAGATGCGTCATGTTCTGCCATTGAGATGGGGTCCAGGGCGCGCAGGTGTAAACGATACAGAAAACACAGGACACTCTGCCGCACAGTTGGCGAGCTTGACTTTGTGCAATGTGAACAGAAGTGGTTGGGATGGAGAAACGAGATGCAGAAAACTTCCCCAAGTGGGTGTGTTCTTGCCTTGGCTTCTTCAACGGTGAAGTCTTCACCGTCGAACGGGGTGGGAAAGAGGGACTAGCTTTCTAACTGTCGCACCAGACACGTCTCGGACTTTGGATATGCTGCTCAGGCATTTGGCTGGGGAAGGGACATCTGGACGGATGATTCGCGACTGGCTTGTGCCTTGTGCCTTGTGTCTTGTGGCTCGGGTCGGTGTCCAATGACATAAATCAGTGGCTGCTGTGAGAATGAGGCTTCTGCATGAGTAAGTACTAGGTAGGTAAAGTAGGCAGCAGTCACTTGGTTTGAAGTGGGATTTAGCAAACTCGAGGATGAAATCTTGGCCTGTATCTTACTCACTATGACAAGTTCAAAAGTTGGGAGATTGTCAAAAAA
>SRPU01001209.1:0-10592 GCA_018360185.1 Claviceps lovelessii
TTTTTAATCACCATCTTTGTGAGCTGTTTTCCCCTCTTTCATATCGCCCTCTTTGCTAGCTTTCTTTTTCTCTTTCTATCAGCTTCTTCGCTAGCTGCTAGTGTTTTTTCCAGGCACTGCCGTAGCCCCCTTTTCGGAGATGCGAGGTCTTTCAACACTACGTTACTCCTGCAATGTATATCCTAATACACTATATTTCTATCAACTAGTCAATAAAGAGATTCTCTTTTCAGTAGCTAATAACACTTCAAGGTTATAAGAGTCTCTACACGATAGCCTTATGTAAAAGATATAAGGCGGGAAGCTACGCTCCTCCTCAGCTTACCTGCCTTCACACACGATGTCTGCGCTTGTTCAGCTAGAAGTCCGCCCTGCCTGATTATGTTAGAAAGGGGATTTGGGGAGTCGCTCGATGTTACGTGCTGGATACTGCGCGTAACTAGTTGGCATGAGCGGCGCGCGCGATACGTCCTAATACTATAGAAGATGGAGCACAGAAGTCAAAGGTAGGTGTGCGGTTATGTGTACGGTAAGGTGACTTTCTGCCTCGGGGATCTGTGGACACCCCATTCGTGTAGTGCCTGGACCGGAATGCTGAAATATCTACACATTGTAGGCATTGTGGCTGCGATGGTCCTATTGATTGGGGGGGACTTGCTAGCGAAGAAGCGAGTGAAGAGGCAGAAAAAGAAAAGAACGGTTTTCATTCCTCATCGTTATTCGAATCAAAGTACTATGCGCGGAGTCTGTGTGGGGATCGCGGCCACGGTGCCTCGGAAAGGGGTACATGTTTCCGGGTATTCACTGATACGTTTGACAGCTGGGTTGCTACTACTGCATTGTTGCGAAAGAGACACTATTTTACCTCTGTATTTTATATAAAGAAAAAGTGGAACGAAGGGCTCGTGTATGGAGAGTATATACTGCAGGAATAGGAAACCTTGTTATTCCTACGGTCGGACTGGGATGGTTCCGCCGGATGCCTCTATTTACAAGGGGGATTTCACGCAAACCTTACGAAAAGAGACAACTTTGCCTACATATACATTTGACCACCTGACTATGGCCTGTGTATTCTTTGTCTTACGACCTTGTGACGCATCGCGTATGCCGCTGATGCTAGCAAGTTTTGTGCAGTATCCGGCAGGTGATTATATCTCTAGATCATCATTTATATTTCACAAAGATGAATAGTGTAGAAAATGATACTTCTAGGTGGAATATAGTGCAGACAGTGACACCGTACTACCCCTATACGTTACCTCTATATAAATATCATATATATCAATATTAAAGATGAAGAGTACAGAGAAACGTCTGCATTTCTAGGTGGAATATATACGACAGAAGAGCAAATCTCTACTCCCACAACTTGCCTCTGGAGAATTTCGTTTTTAGAACATGCACATACCGAGTATGTACTCCATGATAGCTAACCCGCTACTCCTGCACCTCATCCAAATAACCCCCGTTACATCTTTTATTTTATAAGAGAATGAGAAAAGCAGGCAGCAGAACAGTATGGAGTATATGCCCATCGTTGCTAACCCGTCACCGCTGCACTCGTTTGAAGATACACCACTTTTAATCTCGTTATTATACCGAATAAAGAGGGACAAAAAGAATGTCTATAGCAGGAGGACAATTCTTCTTAACTAAACAAATGTATTGTAAATCTAGCTACTCAACACGTTGAAGAATATAAATAAATACAATAATAATAAGAAAGCAACGCGACTTATACCCTAGCCCTGTCTTCTTTACAAGTTTTTTCTCTCTCTTTCCTCTTTAGCTTCTTTATAAGTCCCCACCCCCTTTGTATCGCTTATCATTGCCATGTTGACTGGCTAAATTCGATTGTTATACCTTCGTTTGGCCAAAAAGAATTGTCCTCCCACTGTATATAGAGTACATGCTCGTCATGGCCAACCCTACACTCCTGCGCTCCATCCCAACCATCTCATGCCACCTCGTTCATTTCGTGGAAATTACGACAATAATAACAACCATAAAACACTTCCACACCAACAGTTGCCGCACCGGCATATAATCTCGGCATTCCAACGACCTCACTCCCGAACGGTGAACCCACATCCCCTGCCCCTTCCCTTGAACCATGTCCCCCCCCCCCCCCCCCCCCCCCCGGGGACGCACGACCGGGACCTCCCGCAACCACATCCCCGGGCTTCAAACACCCAAAACGACCGAGTCTCGACCGCAATGGCTCTTGACCAAATCAACACCAACTCGGCAAGTCCCTCTCATCCATTCCTTCGAGGTGTCTGGTTGTCTGCACCGGGCATCCCTGTCCGATGGGGCCCACGCAAAAGCAACAGGGGTAGACACGGCGCATCCAGGCGCGAGCACCAACGAACCCAAACCCCTGTTTAATTTGGTTTTGCCGATTATAAAACCCTCACCGACCGGACGACGAACTTTTCTGTCGAGACTTGCGTTCTGTGATGGGTAATTTGCTTGCATGGACAGTCGTTTGTACACTTGGACAGTATGGGATTGGTGGCACGTGGGCCTAGACATGCCCCTTGTCTGAAAATTCGTGGATGAGATGGCTCATGTTGAGACTGTCTTCTTTGTCTGCCTTTTCGTACAACCCTTCCAAGTACCCTTCCAAGAGTAAATTGTATGCAAAACCAAATAGTGCCACCCCCGTTCGTGCCGCCAATGGCGCGCGTATGTCGTGATAACTCCGTCACTCAGTGACTTACACGCAGTATTTTGTCCTCGGGTTCCATGACGGCCGGCATGGACATGGAATAGTGAATAGTCGTGTTTAGTACACAACCTGTTGGTGTTAGCGCTGCTCCGGTCTTCGCATTTACTGTAGCAAATGAACAGACTGCCGACCAGTCTTTTCGGCGATCAAGTCTACACGGTCAATCATATCTTGTGTTGGTGCTTGCTTTCTATTCAACTACCACGGAGTATATTTGTAGCAGGGGGCTCTGGGCTCTCATCCAAGGGTGTGCAAAACAAACTCCATACACCGGTACCCAATCGTTACACATGGCTTAGATATGCGTTAGTTGCGACATGAAAGGATAAAACACCGGTACATGGGAGATGATCCAAAAAAAAGAAAAAAGAAAAAAGGGAAAAAAAGGGGAAAAAAGGAAAAAAAAAAAAAAAAAAAAAAAAAAAAAACAAGAGACAAAGAAGAAGAAAGAAGAAAGGAATACACCAGAAATGGAAAAAGAAAGAGGTTAAGAAAAAAAAAACCTCGTGCAAAATAGTTCATCGCTTTCGCAGAGATCTCCCCCCAACCACCGTCTCAGTGAGAGTGTGAACCGTCGCGCTCTTGGCATCGTGGCTGGTCACCCCCATCATTCTATTCATGATTTCTTGCTTCATTTGCATGGCATCGGGGTCTGCATATTCTAATTGTGTGGCCGGAGGTTGTGCCTCTTGCTCCTTCATGTCGTCATCCTCGGCCACGGCCGCCCGGAGACTGTCCGTCATCATTTGTCGAGAGCCCGAGCCAGTTCCCTCTCCGTTGTGACCAGCTGCACTGCTTCCGTTGGAGACATTGCTGATAGCCCGACCGAGCAGCTGGCGACGTCGTGGCCGCGCAGACGCTGCCTGTGCAAGCGAATTGATGTCGTTGGATGAGACTGGTCCTGTCGTGGCTTGAATGAGGTCAGAGAGCTTGAATGACAAGGCCTGACGTTCTGACTCCTTTCTTTGCTGCCTTGCCGCCTCTTCTTTTTTTCGCTCCTCCTCCTCCTCCTCCTCCTCACTAACGCGTGCGCCGCCGCCGCCGCCGCCGCCGCCGCCAGTAGGGTCATCCTTTGCCGCTGCTGCTTCTGTCGACAGATCTGGTGGAGGAGCAGAAGGACCACGATTTGGTTTCGTGGGCTTCTCTAGGGTTTCAACCGGAAAGGGTGCCGACCTTGTGCGACCAGTTGAGATCGTAACATGCTTAGGTGACGGCGGCGACTTGTTCAGTCGCGCTCCAGACAGTTCAGCCAGTGGAGTATCCTTTTTCTTGCCACTGACACCGTCAGGTCGACCCTTGGCCGGCAAGAAATCAGCCGAATTTGTCAGCTCACGTCGGGAAAGCCCCCGTTTTGCTCTCAACGCCTCGGCGCCTTCGTCTGAGTTGGGGGCCTCCTCAGAAGAATCCTCATCGAAAGCACTGACGTCAAATCCTCCCATCGTCTTTGGTCGCGAGGATCCGCCAGGTCGTGGGTTTGTTGTCGTTGTTGCTGTGGTGCTGTGACTGAATAGCTCTCTTGCCTTCCTCTCGGGTGGCAGTCGTGTCTCATATCTGTCTCTGAGTTCTGGAAAGATGAAGCTATCCATAGGCACATTGACCCCGGTCGATATGCATTCCCATAGCCAATCGGCTGCCACGATGGGCACTCCCCATTCGAGGGCATACTTCAGCTTGTCTTTCCGCATTGCGCTCAGAGATCGGCATACCAAGACGCTTGTTGTCCGTCTAAACTCCTCGTCAAACCTGGCACCCAGCTGCGATATACTGCGGGCAATTTGACTGAGCTCGAGACCTGTAAAGGCCGCGCTGCAGACGATGAGGTCGGAGAATCCTGGAATGGGGAAGACGGGAAATGGCCGGCCCAGAACATGCTGACTTGGATGGGTAAATTGCTTGCTGTGCAGACATCTTTCAAGGAAGAATTCGGTAACCATCTCGACATCCTCGCTCGGCAGCTTGGGATGCGAATAGCCTGCTGACATCTGCGGCACTACCAGGAACCGATGTGACTGCTGCTGCGAATGTCCAGTTGACGCGGTCATGGCCACTTCACGCAGGGATGACGCCACACTACCACCAAGAGTGGTGATGGTATCTTCGAGCACGGTGTGCCGTTTGTCGTTGAAGCCATCAATGGCAAAAATGCATCTGGCCAGGATGCCTTGCTTTTGCGTGGTTTCAAGTCGCTCAAAGAGTTGTGGCTGCCGTATGGTAGGATCGGGGGTTGCGTGATCTGGCTGCGGCGGCGACGGTACTACTCCTGCTGCTGCTGCTGCTGCTGCTGCTACCGCTGCTGCTTCCACGCCGGTGGGCTCGTTGGAGCACGAATGTTCCTTCGAGCTAGACCGACCCAGTATGTCTCCCCAGAGGTTATTTCGCTGCGAGCTCAGCTTCATACTGGCGGTTTTGCGCAGTTTTCTGGCTCCTCTCTCTTCTGTACCGTTTGAGGCAGACAATCTCGATCGTTTGCCTAGAGTACTAGGATCTCTCTTGACCCAAGCCCCGAGCCCTTGTTCCTCTGCAGGGAGCAATGGGTCAAATTTGGTCTCTTCCAAGATCATGCCGCGCTCTATGCTTTGGTCTAGCCAATTCAATGTTACGGCGTGGATGTTCCAGGATTTGGCAGCTGCGTATTTTTTGCCCTCTGGCTTGCCGACGATGAGGTGAGTGCATCTCCTGGTCAAATCGCCGGTATAACGCCCGCCGTTCGCCTGGATACGCGAGGCAATGTCGTCTCGTTGTTCCCCGAAGCCGGTCAAGCATATCAGAAGCGACTGGCGACTGGCAGATTGTCCCCCAAGCGGTGATGGCGACTCGGAGCCACACTTCTCGAGCGCCTTTAGTTGGTGTTTCTTCTCGAGTGCCACGAAATCGATGTCGTCGTCGTTTTTCCAAAGATGCGCCATCTCTTCGATCCAAGCTGCATCCATGGCTTTGATATCAGGTCGCTCGCGGGCGACATGGCGGTATTTGGGAGTGTCATAATCGCCGACAATCAGATGGGTCACGTCTGGGGTCAGGTCGTATTTGTGAAGGCCTCCGAGTTCTTCGACTCTGGCAGCGATTTCGGTCTAGTTGATACAATCGAACGGTGTATTTGTTTGTTTATTTTCCTTCTGGTCAGCATATGAGTATTCCATTTATTGAGCTAGGCGTATTCTATATTCGGGGGCAACGGGTGACGTCGGCGACGGGAGACAGACAGACCCTTTGATCAGGCGGTATGCTGGTGCAACAAGCGATTATGCCGCGGAGTGGCTCCGCTGGATCTATCGAGTGCCTTTCATCATCGACAGGCTGCAATGATGCCATCTCTCTTGAGCAACGGCATGTGCGCGGGCGATGCTAGAACGGCAAAGGCGACATGGGCCATGTGTGGGCGATGATACATGTGCATCAAAAAGCGAATGGAGTGGGACGCGTTGAGAGCTAGCCAGCAAGCCAGACCGCGTTTCGGGATTTTTATTTTTATTTTCTAATTTTTTTTTTGTTTTGCATTTGGCACGTCGTCATCAACAGCCACCGCATCCATATCGGTGCCCGGCATCAGCCACATATCCACCGCGCCACAAACGAGCCTGACCCCACTAACCACTTACGCTGCACACGTCAGTTCGTCAATCAGGTAGGTAGGTACTTAGGCCCGGTACTACTTCAACTTGTGCTTAAAGTACCAGCCAGGCCGCGGCATATGGAGTGCCCAAGGCAAGTACCTTGGTAGTCGACATCTCATCCCAAAGCGCCTCCCCCCCCCCCACCACCACCACCCAATCCTTCTCTTCCTTTCCGATACCACTTTGCGACTCTGGACGCCCGCTTGAGTGGTGTCCTGCCGTGCCCAACATCTCGAGAAACTGCTTCGGTCTGACGGTCACTTTTGCTTGGCACCGACCGATTCTTTTTGTGCCGCTGGGCTTTGTCCCACGTCCGCTACACACCACCGACGACGCGAGGGCTGCTGACGGCCAGCACAACAATCTATCTAATCATCGAGTCTCGCAATCAAGCCATACCAGGCCGTGACCGACGCCCAACCGCGAACTCCAGCTGAGATGCCGCCCGTTTCATCGAGTCAACAAAAGGCCCTGGTCGCTCAGTTTGTGGGCCTCACCGGCACATCTGAGCGACAGGCCACCAAGGTATGTCATGACAGCACAAGCTCAAGGACAAGCTCAAGAACAAGCCCAAGAACAAGCCCAAGAACAAGCCCAAGAACAAGCCCAAGAACAAAGCTCAGTCAGCCATCAGCCCGTCTGCCCGTCTGTCCCATCTACCTTTTTGCCCTTCAACGCCCCGTCTTGTATGTTTGAAGGTTGTGATCCTAGGACTGCTGTAACCCACCCGCGTCGCTTTGTCATCGGACGACCAAGACAAGTACATTTTCCACCCACAATTCGAATCTAAAGCTAATTCTCTCCGTGGTGCAGTATCTGAAGTCGACTGGCTACAAAATTGACGAGGCTGTTGATGCGTAAGTTTCGGCCGTTTCGTTCTATCTCCTCGCAAGTTTCTCGCACCTCGACCAAAATTGCCCGTGTCACGTTTCTTCATCCTTGTAACATGCCGCCCATCCCCTCGGTTTCGCCTCTGGCCCCCATTAGACCAGCCCATCTTCGGCACGTTCTCGAAAGGTTTCTCTTCGCAGACACGGAGACTCTCCTTAGCTATACTCCGTGTTCACCACCGCGTTGAGGCTGTGTGGATGATCAGTGGGGTCCCACTAGCTGACGCAGCCCGTCGATACCGACATACCGCATAGTACGACCGAGTGACGCAGATGGGCTCTGAAACAAATATCTATCCATAAGGGGGATTCTCTCTATATTGGACATGGATCTCGATCTCTATCGCCTGCCTCCTTTACGTTGATGGCCGCGAGCTTGCAGTCTTTGTCTTTATTTTTCTCTATTTTGCCTCTATTTTGATCTCATTGTTTTTTTTACCTTGTGAGCGTGTCATAAGCTCGACCGCGCAAAGATAACTGCTGCTGCGCAATTGAACTCCGTCACTTCATCTCAGATCGTTGCTATCAAGTCAGCGGTATTCCCTCAATCCCCCCCAACTCCTTTTTTTTTCCCTCCCTCTTCACCGTCTATACATATTACGCCGCCCTTCCTCAAGACTCGCAGCTCATCGTTCTCGTATTTGGGCTACAAGAATGGGCTGGAAGAGCCAAGTCAAGCGTCATCTTCGCTTTTCTGAAAAGCTATCATTTTGGTCCGCACCGAAATCACGGTACCACTTCATCCACCTACCAACAGCCAAGCGGTTGTCAGGCAATCACACTACCGCCCTGAATGGAAATTAACTCTGACTTCTGACCCTTAGATACTACTCCTCAAACGATGTAGCAAAAGGCCCGTCACCAGTTGATTCTCAGCTGAATGCATTATTCAATTCATTAAGAGGTAGACACGTTTTTGTGCGAGATTTTGGCAATCGCTCGCCGCAGAGTCTTCCCATTGGCTGACACGATGCAGATGATAGCAGCGACGACAAGGACAAGATGGAACTCGAATCCACAATGAGTTACCTGGACAGCAAACTGAACGTTAATCTAGAGAATGCCGAACTTTTTATTGCTTTAGAAATTGTACAAGCTCCCAGCGTTGGTGAGATACATCGCCGCGGCTTTGTTGAGGGATGGAAAGCCACGGGGTGAGACTCTGACCTACTATACACTTGGTGCCATTGTCTTGATGTGATTGTTGCTGACGCCGTGAACTAACACTTTGGTTTTCTTTTTCATAGAGCTGGAACTTCGAACCAAGAACATGCCGCTTACCTCAAACACTTATCATTGACGCTATCAAAGACACCAACACTCTTCAAAAAGGTGTACCGCTATGCATTCATAGCCGGGCGAGAGGCTGATCAAAAAGCTCTCGGGCTGGAAAATGCTTTGGTATACTGGGGAATGCTCTTCTCACCGCCGGGTATGGTTTGGAAGACCAAGAACCACGACTGGCTGGAACTTTGGAAGGCTTTTCTCGACGAGAAATGGACACGGTCTGTCAACAAGGATATGTGGAACATGACGTTAGAATTCGCCATTAAATCCATGGCAGACGAGAGCCTCTCTTTCTGGAGCGAAGATGGTGCTTGGCCCAGCGTAATCGATGATTTTGTCGGCTGGTGTCATGCCAAGGGTATTGGCAAGCCTGAGTCGATGGTTGTGGATAATGAGGACTGATGAGGGTGAGCTAGACAGGCGAGACTGCACGGCGCACTTGCAGCATCTTAGCACACCCGATTTTATGGCGGAAAATCCTCCGCCTTGGCTTAAAAGGTACGAATGGCGCACACGACGTTGCAGTCATGGACGAGGAGCCTCAACCCTCCAACGTTGCTAGTAGCACAACAACAACCATAAGCAATAGCCATGACGGCAATAACACACAACAATAACAATGGTAAAGGCAGTGACAATAGCAATGGCAATGAAAATGAAAATGAACATGAACATGACAATCATAGTTTCGGTGGGGGGTAAATAGTGTTTCCACAACCAGAAAAGAAAAAGGAGATGATAGATAAGATATTGACGAAACACCCATATGACCAAGAAGGCCGCTTATGATATGCTCAAGTGAATGCCAAGTACAATTGCCAAGCCCAATCCACGGTCATAGCATCCGTGGTCTAAGCATTCACGTAGTCCGAATATACAAGATGATTTCCCTGAACACCCCAGGTTCGTTTGCACATTTCTCCGGTGCAATCGTCCCTCATTCTATCACGCACGTTTTCCATATCATACAAAACACCGTACCATTGTCATGAATCAGCACAGGCATACATCTCGGGAATTCGGGTATTTTCCCCCCTTCTACAAAATCGCTTTTTGACGCCCTTCCCACCAGCACCCCTTCCCAAACTCCCGCTCACGCCTCGCTCCCCTGCGTCTTCCACTTGGGCGGCCCAAACCTCGACAACGTACCCAGCTTCCCATCCCCCAACTTGACATGCGCGGACCGAATCATGCGGGGCTCGAGCCTCAGCGTCGTCCGCACATCCTGGTGGACCTTGGTGGACGAGTCGTAGCGCATGACGAAGTAGTGGCCGTGGGTGTGCTTCATCTGGTGCACGGAGATGGGCTTGGGGAGCGAGAAGACGCCCCAGTTGGCGAGGCCGCGGATGACGCCGCCGTTGCGGAGGACGAGAGATCCGACTGTTTGGGCGATCCTGTTCAAGTTTGTTGGTTTTTTTATTTTTTTTTTTCCTACTTTGGTTTTTTCTTCTTTCTGGGGTTTAGGACCGTCTTCACATACTCTTTTACTTCACTTAGATTCCCTGGCCGAACCTAACAATACAAATTAGTTCACCCTTTTCCTTTCATCCCTGGCCAATAATCCGCGATCGATCCAAGCAGACTCGCGCATGATGTTGGGCTCAAAATGATGTCGTCTTACTATGGCGATGAGTTCGTAGAGCATTTTGCGTGGAAGGGTTCTGTTTTACGCGCAATGCGGGAGTTTTGTATTTGGTATGTGGCGCGTTGGAACCGTCGACCGTCTTTTTTTTTTTTTTTTTTTTTTTTTTTTTTTTTTTTTTTTTTCGTGGATTGCGTTTGTCGACGTCGCTGTTGCTGGTGTTGAGGGTTGTTTTGTTTTTCCGCGCCTGCTGCGTCTTGATCTCGTCTCGTCGGTCTCAATGGGGTGTTGCGAGTTGATGATGTCGGCGGGCAATGACAATAATTTGGGACATGGGGGTTCGGCATGGGACGCGGGCCGATGATTTGCCGGATGGGCATGCGTTATGAGTTGCGCCAGGGAATGATTCACGTGCCATTACTTTTTTTTTTTAAAAAAAAAAAAAAAAATCACCAAGCTACCTACCAACCTCCATACTTCCCTCA
>SRPU01001210.1:0-10583 GCA_018360185.1 Claviceps lovelessii
GAGCTCGCAGCTGCGAGGTCCCCACAAATCTTCACTTTTCGACCTTTTCTGCCCTTCCACGCCCATTCTGACAGCCGCACGGTCGGGCTGATAGCTATTAGGCGCGGGGCTAACTTTGGATTAGATTTGCAGGGCAACTGGCAAAGCTATGGAGGAACGGATTGAACGGGCTGACTGAGCTGCCGAAGGCAGCTTAGTTAGCAAAGGTAGTTACCCTATAACGTTGGTTTTTGCTGTTTTTCGCAATAAGGAGGAATTTACAAAGAATTTTAAGACTAGATTCTTTGTCGCTGAATTTAGGGCTTTCTTTCTATGTAATTATCTAAAAAATCGATTTTTAGGTTGTGCGCGTTGATTTTTACTAAGTCAACCAATTAGCAAGCACATTAGCAGCCAATTTGTATGGCCGTGAGTCTATTTTTTTGTTTTCCTATACAAATGAATTTTATAGAAAATAAAAAGTGGCTCACAAAGCCCAGCTAGCGACTGGGATCCACCAATAAGGTCAGAGGGTATATAAGGGAAGGAAGTAAAAAACCCCCTCACAGCCGCTAACCGTATGGACCGTTAAAATCACTCTTGCCAGCCGCGCACACCTGCAAAGTCAGATTAGATATAAATTTTATTAGATATTATTGCAAATTCTTTAGCGAATTAAATAGTGCTAAAAGCAACGCAAAAGCTTCCATTTTACGTAAGATTTAGCTGACTGCAGCTTGCTGCAGTGCTCTGCTCTGCAGAGCAGTGGACCTGTGGGTGCACGCTTACTGAGCCCACTACCTTAGTAAGCTGTGCTCTACAGCACCCACCTCAGTTATTTCTAATAGGATTATCTAATTAAAGAATAATAAGCTAGGTTATTTAAACTATAACTAAGCTTATTAAAAAGAATAAGGGAAAAGATACTAAAGAGCTTAGTATATAACTAGTTAGGGATACTATAGTTAAGGTTAGTAGTATTTTATAAAAGCAACTATAAAAAAGGCTAGGAGTAAAAACTTTTTATACTAACCTGCTTTACCTAGGCTATAATTTATTTAATTATATTAAAACTAACTTAGCTTAGATTAGTTAAGCGCTAAATAATAAAGAAGAGATCTATAGAGTAGTTTACCTATATATAATAGTAGGCTATTTATAAGACCTCCCCTACCTATAGGTCTACCTTAAGGAGCTAAAAGGACTGCTTATACTAGCCCTAATTAATTATAGGTTATAAGGGAACTTAATTATAGAAGAATTTATATATAAAGCTAGTTTAAAGATATATTTAATAAATATTAATGCTAATAGCACTTTCTACTTAAATAATACTATTAAACTTAAAGGAGAAGTTTTGTCAAGGCTGGATACGGGATACTGCTTAGTGGAGTGAAGACTGAGACACAGAAGATGCACTGCAACATAGCTGCTAGGTAGGGGGTAGTGCTTAAAGGTATAAATCTCTGCCCTATTATACAAATGTGCGCGCTCCTCCTTTTATATGCCTCCTTAGCGCGCTGCTAGGTTGTAGTAAGGGCACTATATACCTTATAACTCCTATGCCCCCTTAGGCCTTATAAGGCTAGCTATATATAAAGCCTTAGGGAGAAATAGTTATAATAAAATACCCTCTCTTTCCTTATAATTGCCCTTAATTATAGTCTTATAAATAGGTTATAGCTTACTCACTGCTTGCTAGTAGCTTCTATAATAGCTTTACTTCCCTTAGTATTATACTTATTCCCCTATAGAGTAAAGACTGCCTTTTATTGCCTCTCTTTAGTGATTTATAGTTACGCTAAGAGCTTGCTACTATCTTGCTATCTGCCTAAGGCCTCTATAATGGTTTTACTGCCCTTAGTATTATACTTATTCCCCTATAGAGTAAAGACTGCCTTTTATTGCCTCTCCTTAGCAATTTATAGTTACACTAAGAGCTCACTGCTGTCTTGCTATCTGCCTAAGGTCTCTATAATAGCTTTGCTTTCCTTACTATTATGCTTATTCCTCTATAGATTAAAGCCTACCTTTACTATTAAGCTTATTCCCTTATAAAGCTAAATTTAGAAATACCCTTACTTCTTATTACCTATCTTGCTAACTACGCTTAATTATAACTTTAACTAATATGCCTCTTATAGGTTAGGTAACTACACTGCTGCTATGCTGCTTATTAGGGGTATTTTCTTTATAAGCATTCTAATTTACTAGCCTATAGTTATTATATTATAGCATTATCTTCTAGCCTTATTTTTTCTAAAACCTTACTTTTTCTTATGCTAAGAAGTTACAGCAATGTAGTAGTGTGCCCGCTAGGCATTGTGATTTATTCTCTTTTTCCCTTATCTTACTTACCTAGCCTTTAACTTATTTAGGTGTTCCGTTTTTCTTTTACTTTATTAATTTAAGGCTTAAAGTGAGCTATGGTAATGTAGCTAGCTTCTTGCATAATTATTGTAATAGCTCTAATTTATTATATTATAGGGGGGGATAGTCTAATATAGCTAGCCCCCTTCTTTTTTAGGGTATTGCTATTAAGTTAGAAACTTACTTTACTAGTGTAGCTAGTAATAGCTACTAACATGTAGCTAGGCTACTATTACTGCGCTATAATTTACTAATTTAAGCATATTAATTGCCTAGTTAGGATTGCTTTTGTATATAATGCCCTTATTTTTATAGGCTTCCTAATAACTATAAAAGTACTCTCTTCTTCCTTTCTTTTCCTACCTTTTTTTCTTTATTATTCTTATTGCTAACTATAAGTCTTTCCTTCTTTATAAGCTTCTAGTAAGGTTACTACTCTTTTTTTACTTTCTTTTCTTTATTTTACTAACCTTATTCTTTTAGTTACTATTTATTACTTTATTGCTTACCTTTACTCTTATAATAAGCCTTTTCTTTTCTTATTTTTTTTTTTTAATAAATTTTCTATAAATACTTAGCTACCTCTTTACTTTTTTACTGCTAACCTTTAGCTAGTCTGCTATAGCTCCTAAGAATTACACTTCTTTAATAAAATACTATTGCTATATTACTATAAAACTTAATTCTACCCCTAATATTATAATAGTTATAGTGTAAGTACTCTATACTTTATTAGTAGCTATAGTTTAATACTAATAGCTATACTCTTACTACTAGTAAGGAGGAACTTCCCTACTTATATTATAGGCATTAGGTTTATACCTAAAAGTTATAGCCTAAAGCTTCTATTAGTAATAAGGAGGAATATAATTTATAGCTATAATATATTATAGCTAGCATGCCTATTTCTATAGTATATAGCCCCTTTAATAGTAAGTAACTCACTATAAGGTAGCTATTATTCTCTTATTAATGTATTTTCTTTTCTAACTTATAGAGGTAAGCATAAAATACACTACCTATAAGCGCAATAATAAAACTTATTCTTATATAAAGAAACCCCCTTTTTTCCTTTAGCCTATATCTTTACTTAGGTATTACTACTAACTTATTATTTCTTCTTAGTAAAATATATATTAGGTGTATCTTTACTATAAAGTCTTCTGCCTTATAGAGGAGAAGACTAATAACCTAGAGTACTACTAGATTTTAGTATAGTTTCCTAGTGCTTCCTATAAGCCTACTATTAACTTATTACTTAGGGTCTACTTACTGCTATTTTTGTATTAAACCTTATGCTTAATAAGTAGAAAAATGCAGATAAGCTAGGACACACTAAAAGGGCGCAATTATTATATAAGCTTACTATAGAGTAATAGTGCCATTAAAACGCAGCGATTTAGCAGCTAGTGTCTATAAACTAGTTGCTTATTTCTATTAACTAGTCTAATTATCTATAGTTTATCTATAAAAACCTTTACCTAGTAAGTTTTTCCCTTTTCTTTTTTTTTTTATTATTTTATTACTACTACTAACTCTCTACTAGGTTACTAGTTATACTTTATCTACACACTCTAGGTCTAGGCAGGCTAAGACTCCTATTACTATACTACTACACCCTATTAGGCTATGCGTATTTCTAAAGGCGCTATTTAATTTAATAGGGAATTTAGCTAGGGAGGAGAATAAAGAAGAGAAATTATAGTAGCAATATTACTATATAGAAATAGTGTGCTTAGTGCTTTTCTTTTTTATTATTTTTTTTTTTTTTTTTTTTGTTATTATATAGCTTTACTTAACTAAATAGATTTGCTTTTACTAAAAGAGAAATATATACTTTCTTTATTAACCTATTTTACTTATAACTATACTGCTATCTAGCTATATATTAACTGCTTATAATCCCTAATTATATCTTTTAAAGTAAAGTCTCTTTATAGCACTTATAAGTTTTCTATTTTATTATAGCCTTTCTACTTTACTAGGTATTTTCACTGCTTACCCTTATATTTATAGGTTATAATTTATTTTACCTTATATACCTTAGTGTTCTCCTTAAGAGGTAGCTATGCTACTACTACTTCTTTTTAATATAAATTGCCTTTAAATAGCTTAAAGCTTATAATATTAAATATATTATATAGTCTTAGAGTTAGAGGTAGTCTAAGCTAGTAGGTAAGGCTATAATAACTAACTTTTTTAGTAATTTAGTAAGGTCCTAAATATCTTACTATAAGCTTTTAGCTTAGTTACTATAAGTTAATGTTTTTTATAGAGAGAAGAATATAGTCTTTAATATTAAAGTCTATTAGCTTACACTTAGCATTATAGTATTTTATATACTAAGCCTAGGTATTGCTAAGTAGCTGCTTTATTTTTATATATTTAGCTTATAGTTCTTTTACCTTAACCTTAGTACCTTAATTAATAATATTTAATAGCTTTATTACTTAGTCTAGTCCTCTAGGTTTATACCCTTATAGCAACTCCACTAGTATATAGCTATAAGCTATATAATAGCTAGTGTTATATATAAATTATATAAGAGCTAAGTAATTAAGCTAGTTAGTTTATTCTATATACCTAAAGGCTTATAAATAATATTCTAAGATTTAGTTTATTCTCTTAGTTTAACTATTAGTTTAAGGGTAAAATATAGTACTAAGTAACTGCTTAGTTACTAAGAGGTAGCAGAAAGTCCCCTAGAATTTACTAGTAAAAACTATACCTTTATTACTTACAATACCCTCTAGTACACTATAGTTATAAAAGATATTTTTAATAAAAATAATTGCTAAGTTACTGCTAGTCACTTTTATAGTTATAGTAATATATAGTGTATACTTAGAAAATCTATCTATTACCACTAGGATTACATTATATATCTTGCTATTTACTTATTTAACTAAAGGCAAGCTTATAATAAAGTTTATTAAGATTTCTTAGAATAGTCTTTCTAGCACTAATAGCACTGCTAGCTTACTATAAGGTTAGTGTAACCTTAGCTTATTAAGCTAATAATTTATATAATTACTAATATAGGTTTTAATGTTCTATCTTAGCCCTAGCTAGAAATACTAGCTTATAACTTATCTAATAGTTTTGCTAACTCTATAATAGCCTACTATAGGGTTATTATAAGTTAGCTATAAAATTTTACTTCTTATTTTAGCTAGGATATATACTTAGCCCTTATATAGTAGTAGTTTATTTCTATTAACTATTTAGGCAGTACTCTTTAAGAATGCTAGTATCTTACTGCTACTTAGTAGCTCTAATTACTACTATACTAAGGCATTCCTTAACTATATAGACTTTAAAGTCTTAAATATTAGAGTAACTAATTTCTTATAGTTAGCTTTATTAGAGATTAACTTAGAAGAGGTTCTCCTAATAACTAATAACCTTATTATAAGCTCCTAGTGAATTCTCTCCTTAGGCAGAAGTCTATTATATAATAGGTAGGGCTAACCTAAGTGCCTTATAGAGTTAAGGGAATGCTTAGTCTTATTCTTTAAGATTCTAATATCTTAGCTACCTACCCCCTTACTTATAGTATATATATTATATATAGGCTAGTCCTTTAGTAATATCTAGGCATTTAAACCTAAACTATTAGGCCCTAGCTATAAACTCTTTTTATTATAAGGTTAGAGCGTGCTAGCTCTAACTTATATTGCTTTATATAATCTCTCTTACTTTGCTTATCCCTTAATTTATAATAAAAAGATTTAGGCTAGATGCCTTATATTTTACTTAGTTATTATTTATATATAGCTTAGTAGTGGCTTACTACTAGTAGGTAGTAAGGCTAGCTAGTGTAATAATCTAGCAACCTTATCCTAAATATCTAGGGTATTAGCTACTAGTTATGTATTAAAGCTGCATAGCTTACTAGCTATAAACTTAGTAAGAAATAGCAGTAAGTGCAACGCTTATGCTTCCACTATTGCTTCCTTAGAGAAGTAGTCTAGTCTTTAAGATAAGCTATCTATAGGGTTTAGCTTACCTAGCTAATGCTTTATAATAAAGTTAAATAGATATAGCTTATTAAGGGCGTTTACCTAGTGGCTAGATAGCTTTAGCTTTATAGTAAGGTACTTATAATTTAAGTAATTTATAATAACTTAAATAGGGTGCTTTAAATAAGCTAAATAATGCCTCTATATTTAAAAAGCCTCTTAAATAGTAAGAAGCTTACTATTTAGTGTTATATATCTTAGTTCTAAGCTAGATAGCTTCCTTAATATATAAGCTATAGGGTGCTAGCTACCTAGCTATAATTAAGCTATAATAGCTTTAATAGCAAAGGCTAATACATTTATCTCTATTCTTAGCAGTGCCTTTAGATTAAAATAAATAAAAATAGGGGCTTTTAGGAACTTTTACTTAAATTAATTAAATATAGCTAGCTTACTATTACTTAGCTATAGAGCCCCTTTATTATTGCCCTTTAGTAAGTTAGTAAGGGGGATAGTAATCTTACTATATCCCTAAATAAAGCGTTTATAAAATCCTATAAACCTAAGGAAACACTAAATATCTATTATACTATAAGGTAGCTACTACTTTACTACTGCTTTAATACGCTTAGGCTCTATTTTAATACTATTAGGTATAATAATAAAGCTAAGAAAGCTAATGTATATAGTAGAGAATTTATATTTATTAAGGTTAGTATAGAGCTTAGCCTCTTAGAGTTTTTATAGAACTTATTTAATATACCCCTTATACACTACTAGGTTACTACTATAGATTAGGATGTTATTTAGGTAAATAATATAAATAGTATTAACAAGCTCCCCTAGCATATTATTAATATACTTTTAGAAGATAGCTAGTATATTTATAAGGCTAAAAGGCATTATAAGATATTTAAAGTGCCTATATTAATAGTAGAATGCTATCTTTTACTTATTGCTCTTATAGATATATAGCTAATAGTATATATCTTTTAAGTTAACCTTTATAACTACCTTTGCTCCCTTTAATTAGTTAAGGATTTTTAATATTAGTAGTAGTAGGGCTTTATCCTTTCTTATAACCTTATTAAGGCTATAATAGTTAATATATAGCCTAAGCTAACCTCCTTTTTTTAGTATAAATAGAATTAGGGCACCTAAAGGACTTATTAATTATTAAATTTATCCTTTTTACTGCGTATTAGCTAGATATTTATAGAGAATTTATAGCTTCTTTTTAGTAAGGTTATAAATTAGCCCCTAAAGAGGTATCTTGCTATTAATTAGCTTAATTATATAAGTATAACCTCCTAAGGCTAGGAGCTAGCCTATAAGTTCTTTTAAGAATATATTTATAAACTTAGCGTATACCTTTAGTAGCTCTTTTATAGCTAGGTTACTGCTTAGTTACTTATTATTTTTGCCCTACTTATTAAGCTAAGGTTTTCCTATATTGCTCTTCCCTATTTATAGGCTAGTTCTACCTTTATTATTCCTTAGCATCTCCTTAACCTATACTAAGGCTAGCACTAGCAATATAATTACATTCTTTTTCTTATAATAAATTTACTTTAAGTGCCCTATAAATATAAGGCATTCTTATATTATTAAATATTGCTAAGTCTTATTATTTTAAAATAGGATTTATAGCTTATAGTTCTTTGCTTAGTTAGTATCTAAGAGTAGGTCCTCTTATACATTAGCAATATAGTAGTAAACCTAATATATCTTACTATAACCTATATTATTAGTAATACTAACTAACTTATTTAATATACCTTTATGCTTAAGTAAATTACCTAAGGCATTAGCTAGCAGTATAGTATTTACTTCTATATTTACTTAGTCTCCTTTATTTAATATTCTAGGGTAAATAATTAATCTTTTAGCTTCTAAATTAAATAATACCTTAATAGCTACCTAATAGTAATCCTACTATATAGATACCTTTATCCTTATCCTATTATCTATTTCTTTATATTTAACTGCTTTATTAATACCTAGGGTGTTTATTTTATAAGGGATAATAGTTATAGAGAGAGTATAGCCTTAAGGCCTATTAGTATTAACTAGGATTAAGTTTATATCTAAGGTTTTTAGTATTAGGTTCTTATAGTATAGGCAGTGCTAGCTTATAGTATATCTATTACTTTTATATATAGTGTAGTCTAGTTTTAGGCACCTAGGGGATATATATCCCTTCTTTTAGCACTTATAGCATTAAATATTATTAGAGTTTCTATTATTAGGAGGTCTATAGTTATATTACTTCTAGTTTGCTGCTAAAGAGTGTAATCTCTATTGCTTATACCCTATAGGACTTAAGCATTCTTAATTACTTAGGGATTCTTTATTAGTAACTTCTACTTTTTAGCCTTAGCTTTAGAGGTAGTTTTAACTTTAGGGAAACTCTTAGCTTAGTATTTACTTTCTAGTAGTAAGGTTAAGGCTATTAAGGAATATATAAATTTAGAGTTATTTTAGAATAGCTTTAGAAAGCTTAGCCTTAACTTTACTTTATTTTTAAAAAAAAGTTTAGAATAATATTTTATTATTTTATTAAAGGTTTATTAATGCTTTAGTAGCTTTTAAGCAGTAAGCATTCTTATTAATAGTTTTAGTTTTTAGCTATTTTATAAATTCTACCTAAGTATACTCTCTAAAGTTTATAAAGCTATTAGTAGTAGTATATTATATTTACTAGCGCTTTATATTATTAATAAGGTAGCTACTAGTATATACTACCTTAGTAGTGTCTTTAAGGAATATATAGGGGTTTATAGTAAATACTATATATAAGTTTAATAAGAAATTCTAAAGGCTTTTATAGGTATTGCCTTTATATATAGGAGCTTTAAGTTAGGCTTTTATAAGTCTTATATATATAAGGGGCACTATAACTATAGAGTAAGCCTATAGCTTAGGGGTTATAGTATAATTAATATTAGGGGTGCTAATAATACTAAGCTTACTACTCTTATAATTTCTAGTAAGGTTAACTTCCTTAAGGGATTTCTAGAGTGCCTTAAGGTTCTTATACTTATTAGCTACTTATATAGCTTATAGTAACTAAGCTACTTTTTTAATCTTTTTATTAAGGGCTATTTCTTTATTAGTATTTTAATTATTTATATAAGTAAGGTTATAGTCCCTAGTTATAGAATACCCCTTCTCTTTAATTATATTTAATAAATAGTTAGCTTTTTATAAAACTATAGTAAGGTTATAGCTAGTTAAATAGGTAACTCTTTTAGTAAATATTTTAATTTAATTAATAGTCTACTATTCTTAAGGGAAAGAGAGATTTAGTTATTAAGGCTAAATATAGAATACTACTTAGTAGAGTAAAGACTAAAATATAGAAAATGTATTATAATATAGCTACTAGGTAGGGGGTAGTGCTTAAAGGTATAAATCTCTGCTCTATTATATAAATATGCGCGCTCCTCCTTTTATATGCCTCCTTAGTGTGCCGCTAGGTTGTAGTGAGGGCACCACGTGCCTTGCGACTTCTATGCCCCCTTAGGCCTTATAAGGCTAGCCGTACGCGAAGCCTTAGGGAGGAACGGTCATGACAAGTTTATATAAAACTCTTCCTTAGCAACGTTTAGACACTAGTATGCTTTTATATAGCATTTAATATAGTTTTAGTTCCCTTAATCCTAGAAATGCTATTTATTTAATAAGCATAGGTATTATTTAATTATAGCTAAGGCTATAGGGAGCTAAAAATAAAATATTACTTTAAAAACATTATAGTTATATCCTATACTACTAAATTAGTTATATAGGATATAGTTAATAAAGCGCTGCCCTTAGAGGTAATAGTTAATTTACTTATAATAAGCAAGGAAAAGTTAAATAAAAAGTTAAAACTATTTAATTAAATAATATAAGAAGAAATAAACTTTAAACTAGAAAAAAATAAGATTTTAATACTAATTACTAAAAGGAAAGGGGATAAGATTATAGCGCTTATTTTTAGATAAGCCCTTGCTAGTTAGACTAATTAACTAGATAATACTACTAAGGAAATCCAGCTATCTTACTGTATATAATTATCTAATCTAATAGTAAACACTATATATAAATGCATTAGTTAAAAGGTATATCCCCTTAATAATATTCCCTTTAATAGGTCTATCCCTAATAGAGACCTAAAGTAGAAAATAAAGAAGTAAAATAAGGTTAAGGCATGCCTTAATACTAATAGAAAGTATAAGGAATTTATTATAGAATAATTCTCTAAATATTTAAAGGGATTTTAGTTAA
>SRPU01001211.1:0-10579 GCA_018360185.1 Claviceps lovelessii
CAAGAAAAAAAAAAAAAAAAAAAAAAAAAAAAAAAAAAAAAAAAAAGCTCTGATTGTAAGAGCCGTCCAGAGTTGCTCCTCGAAGCACTGACCAAGTTCTGACCGAACAAAACAAGCTTTTGACTCGGAAGCTTGTCTCTGACTCCTGAGTCTAAACGGATAGCTGCCCCGTCCCCGAGTCCCGAGCCCCGAGTCCGGACCGCTCTGCTCCGACTCCGCATGGGCCGAATGGACCCGGGGCCCGGCCGCAAAATATGGAGCGCTACATCAACAATCCAAAGGATATGGAAATCTACTGCCTCCCGAGCAGTTCCCCCTTCCAGCACCTACCTTGGATAATCAAACCCGACATTCGAATAATGTCTTCTATACCAAAGTAGGACAGCACCCCCTCCTACAAAAACAAGAACAATCTCGCTCGCTCTCCCCAGAAACCTACTGTTTATATGTACATATGTAGACACATCCATTTCCTCATCCTTAGCCAGGCTTTTCACGCTCAACACACGCCAGCTGCCCACGCATATCTCGTCCAACGCCACAAGCTCACGCAGGCAACCCCATCCTCTCGCCTCTGCCCGTTGTCCGTTTCTCAACCCGACTTCTTGATTCTCAATGTGGTCGGTACAGTTTCGTTACAACCACAAAGGACGAACACTACACCTGCATCACAGTACATGCATCTCATCAATCCTTTTTGTACAAAGCTTTCGAACAATACATTGCCGGCAGCGCTATGCCCCATGTCGTACCATTGCCATTGCTATTGCCATCTTGTCGCTAACTTTATAAGCACAAACCACAAATCTGTGGACGGACTTTCCGCTGCATTGTTTCGCGACAACGTTGACGAACCCCTTGTCCGTGTACTTTCCATGCCGTGTGCCCACGTGGCAGACACATGGTCATTTTCTAGTCCTCTTCCTGAATAAATGTACATGTCATGTTGGGAAAAAAAAAAAAAAGAACAATGGCCAACAGCCTTTCTTACAAGTAGAAAGCCTCCAGCCTTCTCCATTCCCACAAGTTCTTTGCTCAATCCATCACCCAAAATAACGCACCCAACTTCCTGCATCCCCTCCCTCGCCCGCCCGAAGCTCCAGCCATTATTACCTGTTCTCGCCTTCCCCCTTGTCAACAATGCCTTTCTTCTTCTTTCCCGCATGCCCAAGATGGACAGTCCATCGAGTGTGTAAATGTTTGATTGGTACTCTCAAGAGAATCGCTACCGCCGCCGCTTGCTTTCTTTTTGTGGTATAATGAAAAAGAAAAGAAAAATATATGCATATATGTATACAGACATGTCGATGAAAATAAAAATGTGACAGAAAAGTGTCAAGAGACACAATGTATTGCAACAGTTGACGCCGTCGTAGTAGAGTGAGTGGGTTTTCTCCAATTATTCAATGCATGCCTCGTATCTGATAGATAAAGCAGCGATTTTTTGAGGGAGTGCTGTGCTCCAAATATCAAGAAACAATGATCTTGAGCCGGCAGAATATGGATAGTTCTCCTCCGTGGGAAAAAAAGGAAAAAAAAAAAAAAAAAAAACTCAAAAAAAGAAAAGATAAAAAGCAATCCAGCAACATTCTTCATCCTCTTCGACCCATGGCTGCAGATGCGCCAGCCGCTGCTAAATCTTGTCTTCCGCTGGCTGTTCGACCGGCTGCGCGAGGTAAGCTGCTGATGCTGCTGATAGATCCGCCGGCACTCGTACGCCGGTTCATGCTGGCGGCCGTCGCACCGGTGGCTCCAGAAACTCTTCGCGAAGCACTGGGGCCTGGCTTGTGGGGACTGATGCCGGTTCGCATAGAATTGATGATGCCCTTGGTGACGGCATTTGGCGGTTCCGGAAGAGGGCGAGGAGCTGAAGATAGGTTTGCGCGCTTCGATGGCGAAGAGTCTCTCGCAGACATCCTCGGTATGGCTGCGGATGCCTTCTGACCTGTGATGAATTCATGACGGACAGCTTCTTCAGGCCGAAGACGTCTTTCCGGATCCCAACGCAGACAACGAGCAATAAAGTCCAGGAATACTTCGTCGTCACACTTTAATACTTGCTGCAGTGTTTTGGATGAAGGCCGACGTCTACGTCCCTTGGACGAGACACTCAACCTGGGCTTGCCCATGGAGTCAAAGAAGAGCTTCTTTCTCGTGCTCTTTTCAATCAAATGCTTCTCTGGCGGGCCAAACACTTCCATAATACATGCCAATTGCTCCTGCTCATTTTCTCCGGGGAAAATGGGCACTCCCGTGTAAAGTTCTGCCAGGATGCAACCAACGCTCCACATGTCGATGGGCATGCCGTACGTCATGCCCAGAATGACCTCGGGCGATCGATAGAATCTTGACTGAATATACGTGTATACCTTCTCGTGTTCGAAACAGCTAGACCCAAAGTCAATGACCTTGATTTCCGAGTGAAGCGGATGCCCCAGCAAGATATTCTCGGGTTTCAAGTCACAGTGGATCACTTTGCGCTGCTTCAGCAGAACGAGTGACGATAATATCTGTTTCGTAAATCTCCTGATGATCTTCAACGAGAATCCTCGGAATGAGTGAGCCTTGATGAACTCGTAAAGATTCATATCCAAGAGCTCGGTAGATATGCAAAGATGTCCACGGAAGTAGAAGCTTTGGGTAAAATTGACCATGCTGTGTTTATTTTTCGGATCCTGTAATAAGAATAAGGGAAAAGAAGAAGAAAGAGTCAGTGGGAAAAAGAGTTGTATGGCTTGGATGCACCTTGGACTCACCCATTCACGAAGCTTGGCCAGAATGTTGACCTCGACAAGTGCTTGTTGATGAAATCTTTTCTTGTTTCTAATTATTTTGATGGCAACAAGAACGCCGAGCTTGTGGTCAATACACCTCACTACCTGTCCAAAGCTTCCCTTACCGAGAACATCCACAATCTCGTATCTGTACGAAAGGTGGTCACCAGGTACAATGGTGTAATCTCCCCGGTCATCGTCATAACCAAAATTTGGCGCATCAGATTGCAGATTGCCAATAACCTTGCGAGCATTTTGAGTTCCGCAGAAGTAGATGTCGTTGTAGTCGATTATCTCGCCACGCTCATAAATGTTTAACATGGCGATTCGAATGGCATCCTGAGGACTGACACGCTCTTTGGGAGTTGCGCGCTTCTTCAGGGCATCCAATGCTTTACCAGCAATCTCGGTCTCTTTTCTTCGAGAGCCCAGCTTGCGCATCTCTTCTTCAGCGGCTCTGTCATCCTTGTCCAGCTCCATGGCCCAGGACGCCACAGTTTGTAGGACACTCGACGTGGCCTTTGACCTCGTGTCCATGTTACCTCCCGCCGCGCCGACGCCCCTCGTCGAGTGCATGGTGGCAGGGCCTGTGCCATCTTTCTGAATACTCCACGTCTCACTCTTGACACGATCGCGGAGGCCATTATGGACCAAAGGCGCTCCTGAGCTCTTGCGCATTCGCGCGTCCGCAGTAATGCCGTTTTGAATCGCAGCTACCGCAGGATTGGAATGTGAGTTCTTGCTGGCAGTGGAGAATCCCCCTACTATCGCAGATGCAGAAGCAGGAATACGTGGTGGGGGCGGCATGTTGTCCGTCTTGGTCTGAGAAGTTTGGGTGAAGGGTGCTGTGCCCTTAGAGGCAGCATCTCCAGAGTCTTTGGATTTGTCGCGCTTCCACGTCAGGCTGAGTTTTCTTCGTAACGACATCTTGGACGAAGGGCTTTGGGGTTCCAAGGCCTCTGACTCTTCTTTCGGCTCAGGAGGTGGTGACTTTGGAACAGACTTGAACTTGGGCAAATCTCGGGGACCAGCCGGCTTTTCGTGACCAGTGTCATCATTGGAAAAGTGGTCCGTCACCGTGCTGTAGCCTCCTCCTGTTTTGGGTCTTTTCAATTGACCCAGATCAAAACCACTTTTGGGCAGGGAAGATGATAGGTAGGGCGAGATGCTGGACTTGCCGAGCGGCTCCAGCAAGCTTGAGGAAGAACCTGAGGAATTGCCACCAGGAGGTGTTGGTGTTACTCGACGGATATGATGAATTGAAGTGCTGCTCCGGAGGGAAGGAAGCTCGATCGTGTCGTCGAATTGGCTTTTGGAGAAGAAGGTGCTTTTGGACGCTGTCATTGGAGTGCTGGGCGTCTTGGCAACCTGTCGTGGAGGTAGCGGACTGAAATCTCGATGATTGGGCACAGTTCTGCTGTTGGACTTGGACGACGTTGGGAAATTCAAAGGCCCAATGTTTAAGGGTGGTAATCTCAGGGGCTCAAGATGTCGCTTGCTTTGATTGCCCTTCTTCTCCTGTTCACGGGAGGTTATGCCTGCGTAGGAGCTCTTTCGTATATTGAATTTTTGCTGTTGTTTTGTAGGTTCCGGGTGCACCGGCATGATCATACTTCCAGTCGCATTGCTGTGAATGCTAGTTGAATCGACAGCGCTAAGATGAGACTTTTTGATCTCGACAAAGTACATGTCCGCAGACACTTCTTTTGGGGACTCGTATGCCTTGGGGATAGCCGGAACAGGCGGGACATCTTCATCATCGTCACCTTGGAGACCGTTGTGCGTGTGCGCACCCGAGTTCTTGGGTGGTGGCAATCGAGTGGCTGATGACGAGGATTGAAGCCGAGGTTGGATTGATCCAGTTGAGGATCGAATAGTGTTGAAACTCGCTGTAGATGCTATTGAAAGTCCAGAGCTATATGACTTTCGATTACTGACTTCAGGCGTAGTTCGAGTGGAGGAAGGAGTCAAGGACGCTTTGCGTGGTATCATGGATGGAGACCGGGATTCGGCCCGCATGTTTAGCGAAATGGGGGGAGGTGGTGGAGGCACGTTGGTAAGCATGTTCAAGCTCTGAGATTGGGGCATCGTGGACATGCGCTTCATTCTTCTCGTATCAGTGGGACTGATAGTCCTGGCTCCCAACCCCGTGGCGTGGCTGCCAGGCATGATGGACATGCGTTGTTTACTGGATGAAGGTGTGCTCGCTTTTCCTCCGACGCGTGGAGATTTGGACGCCAAGGTTGAAAAGCGGTTTTGCTCCGGAGTTGAGTTTGACGCCACAAGTAAGTTTGCTTGATTCACTCGGGGCGGAGGTTGAACGGATTGAGCTTTTGCGGCTCTGGCGTTCGGTATGGTGACGAATGAGTCCGAGTTGGCACTGTCTGTGGATTGCCTCACTGGGTCACGAGAGGCCGTCTTCTCGCCAATAAGGCTGCCACGTCTGGCATGAGCATTTCGGGACGCAATATCAGAGTCGGCAATGACTCCTGGGCCTATGGATTTTCGAGGAGGCTTGGGACCAGCAGCAGCGTTTGAGAGCGGTGGATAATGGCTCTGACGGCGATTGCGCGCGGCTGGAGAAGCAGTGGGAGCATCCGTTGCCCCAGACGAGGAGGACAGTATTGACGACACGCTCGTTTGTCGACTAGAGCTGCCTGGACGTCTCAATATAGACCCCGATCGTCCAACTCTGGTCACTGGAGGCGGCGGTTGGTGGTGTGGTATGCTCCCACGGTTCGAGGAGGAATTTTGTGACATGGCGGGGTTTTCCGGCGAACTGTTTTCTAACAAACCCTTCGATTCCAATACACGCCCTTCTCCAGTGGGTGAAGGAAATTGTGTGAGCTTCAAGCCCGTCGAGGCAGATTCGATGCTCGTGTGCAGGTCATCGAAATTGGCCGAAGGCAAAAAATCGAAGGATCCCATGGATTGATTCGAGTGGCCAGCGTCGCCATTTTGCTGGTGGGGCAGATGCGAGAAACCGGTTGAAGATGAGGCCGACAGCATTGGAGCGTTGGGCGTTGAGCTGTGACTGCTCGAGTCCGGAGGGCACGATGCGTTCGAAACGGTACTGCCGCGTCTGATGGCAAGGCCAAACAAGCTTCAGAGTCAGTACACTCTGCGAGGCTTGGGGGAGCATATAATCACCGGATGGCGTGGAGGATAAATTTTGAACGTATATCCATAGAAACTCTTTCATGAACAGATTGTGGAAAGAGCATGGAGAATAGTGGTAGTCGAGACTTACGATCGAGTTGGAGAGGGTGCTGGTCTATCCTCAGCAGGTACCTCGTGCGTCAGGGTCATAGAGCCACGCCTGGTCACCTCGACGAAGCAACTGCGGTGCTAGCTGTGAACAAAATCGCTTCCCACTCTTTGGCGAAGCTCTATCGCTCTGGACAGTGGGCTCAGTCCGGTCAAGGAGCTGAGTTCATTCGAGACGCTGCCTCATTCCGAACACGGGGCATTCGTTGAAAGGCACGTCGTCAGGAGAGGTAGGCACTCGACCAAGTCGTGAAAGCTGGGGCCCAGACGGGAGGACAAAAACCAGAATGCGAAATCAAGAAGCCACGAGCGACTCGGGCTGATTCCGATCCGTGGTGCAAAGGCAAGGCCCCAGAGCCGTCAGTAATGCAGCCCAAAGAAGAGAGAGAGAAATGCGGCGAGCGAACCCGGCAAAGGATGAATCGAAGTTGTCGCCGACTGTTTTTCCAAAGCGTGGAGGGATGCAGAGTTGCGGCGCCAGTAATTTGGTAAATTGGTGAGTGGGGAGGGGGGGGGGGTGGCGGCAGCCAGTGGAGCTCTGTGAGTGGCTACGATGTGTCTAGGTACCTACTCAGGTACCAGTACCTACCTAGTAAGTAAGTACCCAGTACCTAGTAGGTACCTAGGTAGGTAGGTACTGTACTGTACAAAGTATAGCAGGTGTAGCAGGTTGGGCAGATTCCCAGGGAAGGGGCGAAAGACGAGCCGAAGTAGCTGCCCGGTACTTGCCAAATAAACCATTCACCAGGACACAAACCCGGAAGCTGAACCAATCAGGCCACTCTCATTTTAGCCAATGCCAATCCGTCAGGCAGTTCCCAGGTGGCCGTGGAGGAGAAACCGTCCAGATCAAGTTTCATCAGATTCTCAACTGGTTTGACAAGTTGCAATCTCGAGGAAATAGAAGACGTGTGTAAAGGGGGCCCCGTGACCTTACCTCGTCGCCCAGCCCAGCATGGAAGGTGTGCGGGAAAGCCACCCGCCGCATAAGTGCGTATCTATGAAAGGAAAGTGTCCATCTGGACAGGGACGCAGGAACCCATTGCAGAAGTCTCCAGTACCCGAGATGGGGAATTCCCAGAGAACCGCGTTCAGGCACAGCGCCAAAAGTCGAAAATGGTACCCGTGACCTTCACGAGCAGCTCTTTGGCGCACCAGGTGGTCGGAAGGGGAGGGGGGAGGGTTGCGGTACGGGCGGGCACTATGGCGCAGGCTGCGCTCATTGGCTGCAGGCCGTGGCGGGGCAGCGGGAATTCGGCTTTTCTGTCTGGCTGGTTGGAATTTAGCCGGCCACCGTGCACAGTGCATGCAGCCTGGTGGCTTCCATGTCGTCTCATTACGGCCTCGTGCGCCTCGCGTCGGCATTCGTCAGCCATCTTTTCTGTTTCCTTCAGAGCAGCTGCATGAAAACGGCAGCAGCACCTCTTGGAGGGTTCGAGAGAGAGAGAGAAGGGAGAGAGTTTTTTGTCAACAGCGATTCGCCGCGTCCTTCGCCTTTTGTCATGTATCATGCGCTCATAGAATCGGCCTTGAGACACACGCCCAAACCCCTGCCACTTGAGGCAAATCTGCCAATCTCGTGATCGTCAGTCATTCAGGCACAGCTGACAGCCACGTGACGAGGACTTTCAACCAGGGCAACACGGGATGAATACAATTCAAGACCTATATGGGAGGGAATCGCTAAGAACCCTTCTTTCCATCTCCTTTCTTTAAATAGACCATGGTGCCAAGTCCTGAATCCTCACCATCCTTAGAATGATGCAGCCGAACGTGACTTGCAGTGTAATCGCGTTTAGGGTAGCCAGTCCAGCTCCAAATTTGCTGCTGACTGACCCTCCTCCCCCTCGCGTGCTTGTCACATGGCAGCCGAGCTTCGGCCAAGCTTCAGCCATGACGACGAATCACACACATGCACGGCACTTTTTGCACCATAAGGCAGCATCGCAAATACGCTCAGACAATTCATCGTGATCGAAAAAAAAAAAAAAAAAAAAAAAAAAAAAGAACGTCTTTGCCACAGCCTCAGTAGGCGGCCGACAGTACAGCGCGCGTCGATCCAAACACCGATGGATGACTTTGCAGCCGAGGTCATGGCCTCCGCGGATGAGGCCATCACCACCGACGGCAGCTCGCAACCGAGTCAAGACTCGAAGAACAAAAACGAACAAGGCCAGGCGCAATCACCACCGCAGAAGAAGGGATGGGGAGGACTGTCGGCGCTGCGAGAAAAAGCGTCTATTCAAGACAGATTGGTCGATAAGTACGCTCTCTCTCTCTCTCTCTCTCTCTCTCTCCTCTCTTCGAACCTCTCCTTTTCTTGTACTCTGTTCTCTTTCGCGGCCATTTGCGCCCTCGGTCAAGACGAAAATACACCAGGCTGCTGACAGTATGCAGGCTTCTCCAGCAGGTCATACCGATGGATGGCTCAGAACAAGCCGCCAGCGGCGACGTGCCGAACCCATTTGAACGACCAAACTTCAATCTGACCATCATGTCGCAAAACTTCCGCCGCTTCAACTCTCGCATCGGCGTCGTGTTTCGGTTCCAGGACAAGGTCGAGGCTCTGATATCATGGCAGACGACGTCGCATACCGTATCGTTACTCGCCATCCTGACCTTCATCTGTCTCGACCCGTACCTGCTCTCGGCTCTTCCCATCGCCTTCCTGGTGTTTGGCATCCTCATCCCCGGGTTCGTTGCCCGACACCCGGCCCCGCCCAAGGGAACGCTCTCGAGCGAACAGAGCATCGGATATTCGCCGAGCGGACCTCCGCTCGCTCCGGCGGCGACGCCCAAGCCCGCCAAGGAGCTGAGCATGGACTTTATCCGCAACGCGCGCGACCTGCAGAACCAGATGGGCGACTTCAGCAACGCGTACGACAAGGTCGTCGAGCTGCTGGTGCCCATTGCCAACTTTAGCAACGAAGCCCTCTCGTCGACCGTCTTCCTGTTTGCCTTTTTCGGCGGCATCACCATGATGCTCGCCGCGCACATGCTCCCCTGGCGCATCATCTTCCTCGTGGCCACCTCGACGCCCATCATCCTCTGCCACCCCACCGTGAGCCGGATCCTGCACGACGCCGCCAGCAAAACCAACCAGGGCGGCGTGCAGAAGTCCCTCGCAAAGGCCTGGCTGGAGAACTGGATCGCCGAGGACGTCATCCTCGACTCGGCCCCCGAAGTCAGAGAAGTCGAAATCTTTGAGCTTCAACGCAAGACCCCCGCCGGGGAATGGGAGCCATGGGTCTTTTCCCCTAACCCGTACGATCCGCTCTCCCAGGCGCGCATCACGCGCGACCGCCCCAAGGGAACCCGCTTCTTCGAGGACGTCCTCCCCCCGAGCGCATGGGAATGGAGCGAGAAGAAGTGGGCGCTCGATCTCTGGAGCCGCGAGTGGGTCGAAGAGCGCATCATCACGGGCGTCGAGGTGGAAACAGAGGGAGAGCGCTGGGTCTACGACATTTGGAGCGACAAGGGCGATAGGATCGGCGTCATTGATACGCCCGAGCCGGTGGCCAGGAAGGACATGGCACAGAGGCTGACGAGCTGGGAAGAAGGGGAGGACGGCACCGGCAAGAGGGGCGATTGGCGACGCAGGAGATGGGTGCGTTTGGTGAAGAGGAAAGCCGCCACGACGGAGGGAGAGTGATATTTTTATGAGCCCCTTTTTTTCTTATTTCTTTCCTTTTTTTTTTGTGTCCCTCCTCTTTCGTACAGCCTTTTCATATTTCTTCATCTTAAACTATAGTTTTGTTGCGCCACGAGGGAGGGAGAGTACCTTTTTTTATCGTCTTTTCTCCTTATTCTTCTTCTTGTCTTTCTTCTTATCCTTCTTCTTATCCTTCTTATCCTTCTTCTTATCCTTCTTCTTATCCTTCTTCTTTCCTTCTTCTTATCCTTCTTCTTATCCTTCTTCTTATCCTTCTTCTTCTCCTCCCCATCCTCCTCCTCCTCCTCCTTAAAGCCTTATCCATACTTTATTTCTTACCTTTTCTCCTTCTTCTCTTCTTTCTGAACTCTTGCCCATTTCAGCTCAAATCCTGGTTTCGCCTTCTCATTCACCCGCGGCACTAAAACCATTGAATCCACCACGCGCCCTTCCTTGACCATGTCCTTACATGCAAGCCAGTGGAAAAAGAAAAACGATCGATGCATCATCTCTAGCCATGTCTATATGCGCAGAGCGCAAGATTCTAAGAATAGTGGTCCGTACGATGTTCATAGGAAGACGGGTATACCATGTCTGGTGCGCAGAAAGCGAGTGTTGACAATTAATTGGTGGGGTAAACTGGACATTAAGTGTTCCACGTCTCAGGTTTGGATTCTTTTTTTGTAAGTTATAAATATCTATATATAGTCATATATGAATTACGTCATGTACATGCAACACCAAGGCAATGCGAAATGTCCGGCGCGCGTCACAAAGCGAAAATTTCGTAAATGCATGACACAGAAACTGCCCACTCGAGGTGCTGGCTGAAATAGAGAAAAAAAAACAAAAACAAAAACAAAAAAAAAAAAAAACCAAAACGTAT
>SRPU01001212.1:0-10575 GCA_018360185.1 Claviceps lovelessii
CCCCCCCGCGGGCCAAAGAAACAACTCATTTTAGCCTCGATTTCATGGCCATTCGCCTCGTCCGTGTTCGTCCTGTCGACTGGAGCACTTTTCGTTCCTAGGTGACACACTTTTCACCTTGGACTACTGTTATATAAAAGTGGCCTGGGACCTACCTGGCCATCAAGGCGATCAGTCTAGAATGAAATAAAGGGAAAAGAAAAACGAAACGAGGGGAAAAAAAAAAGATAATATTGGCCTCGTGTTCTTCCCTTTCTTTCTCTCTCTCTTTTTTTTTTTTTTTTTTTTTTTTTTTTTCCCTCTCACATCCCTGCCTCCCGTCGGCCCGACATGGACCTCCAGCACCATGTCCTTCTTTTCCCCGGTGAATATGCGGAATTACCAGAGGCAATGCACGACTTGTCAGTGCGTTGCAGAACAAATGTCCAGCTCCAGAGGCTGCTTGCCGACGCGGCATCCCTGATAAAGCAAGAGCTTGCCGAGGCTGTCTTTCAGTACGAGCATCATCCTTGTGAAGGAGGACAAGGGCAAGCAGGAGGAGCATTATTAGACTTTGAAGATGTCCTGGAGCTTGCGGAATGGCATGCCGAGCAGCGGAGCCCGAGCCTCGTCATCGAGATGGCCCTGTTGGTCACGTTTCAGATTGCACAGGCACTCATGTACGTTGTAGTTTTCTTTCCTTGACTACGCATATTCCGTGCGTTAAGACTGAGTAGTGTTTTTTTTTGTTTTTTGACCTTTTTTTCTTCCTTTGAGCCTGACAATTTCAATCATAGGCTCGCCGAAGTGGATGCCTCCATCCTGTCCAGCGAGAATGTGATTCCCATCGGGTATGGTCCCGGCTTGATTGCCGCGGCTGTGGTCGCCGCATCAGGCAGCCCAAACGACATCACGATCCTGGGCCTACAGGGCCTCGGAGTGTCGATGCGACTCGCATTGGCTCTCAGCCAGACAGGCAGAAACATAGAAGACACGGCTGGTTCATGGTCGCGCGTCGTCACGGGTCTCGCCATCCAGGACGTCGAGACCCGACTGGCCGAGGCCAACGCCGGGCTGCTGCCTCTCAGCCAGGCATACATTGGGCAATGTGCGCCGAGGGAGGAGATTCTCATCTTTGGACCGCCATCCACCCTCGATAAGCTCTCCGCGGCGGCTTCGACGACGACAACGACGGTCGGCTCCGAGGGACCGGCACTCACCCTTACGCTGCCGGAATCACGGGCTTGTGCTCCGTTGTACGGCCCGCATCTGCCTCCGGTCGATCCCAGCCACATTGTGGACAAGGACCGTTCTTGCCTGCTCAGCACTTCCAATATAAGAAAGCCGCTGTGGTCGTCCCACTGTGCTTCCGAACCAATCCCCAAGAACAAGTCGTTGGCGGCTACTCTATGCCTGCTGGTGGCCCAGGTTGCTCATCGGCGGTCACGACTCGACCAGACCGTCGAGGCCCTGGTGGCCAATTTCGGACATGTCAAGCCTGATGGAGTCGTCACGACAATCACACTCCATGTCATGGGATCAGAACGCTTCGCGTCACACGTACGCCATGAGCTGGAACAGGGAGGTCATACCGTTCACCTGGGCCCGCATCTGCCGCTCCCAAACCCATTCGGAGACGCGGGCAGGGCCGCGGACGGAAACAGGGACGACGCCGTTGTGTCCGTTTCACGACACGAGATTGCCGTCGTCGGCATGGCTGGGCGGTTCCCCGAAAGCGACACGCTCGACGAGTTCTGGCAACTCCTCGAGTCTGGGCGGACGACCCATCGCGAGGTTCCCTCTTCGCGCTTCAACGTCGACGATTTCTACGACCCCACGCGCGCGACGCACAATGCTCTCCTCGCACGTCATGGGTGCTTCATCAAGAAGCCCGGCCACTTTGACCATCGCTTGTTCAACATATCCCCGCGGGAGGCACGGCAGATGGATCCTGTCCAGCGCATGCTGCTCATGACGACCTACGAGGCGTTGGAAATGGCCGGCTACTCACCTCCTGGGGGTAGCAGCAACGGTAGTGCTGCTGGTGCCGGTTCGGGGAGAAAACCACCGCGTATTGCCACGTACTTTGGCCAAACCGTCGACGACTGGAAAACCATCAACGACCAGCAAGGCATCGACACCCATTATCTACCGGCCGTGAATCGCAGCTTCGCCCCGGGCCGGATCGGACACTACTTTCAGTGGGCCGGCGGCTTCTACAGCATTGATACGGGATGCTCCTCGAGCGCCACGGCCCTTTGCCTTGCTCGCGAGGCGCTTGCCTGTGGCGAATGCGATGCGGCCGTCGTCGGCGGCGGCACGCTCCTGGCCGCGCCCGAGTGGTTCGCCGGTCTGAGCCAAGGAGGCTTTCTCTCGCCCACCGGGGCTTGCAAGACATACTCTGACGCGGCCGACGGGTATTGCCGCGGCGAAGGCGTCGCCGTCATTGTCTTGAAGCGCGTGGCGGATGCTGTCCAGTCGAATGACAACATCCTTGCCGTCGTCTCCGGCGCCGCCCGCAACGGCAACGCCGGCGCCGGCTCCATCACGTATCCCGGTGAGGACGCCCAGGCGGCCCTCTACCGTCGAGTGCTCCGACAATCCGGCATACAGCCGCACCATGTCGGCGTCGTCGAAATGCACGGAACAGGAACCCAGGCCGGCGACAAGGTGGAAATGCGCGCCGTGCGACGAGTCTTTGCGCGGAGCACCGACGAAGAAAAGGGGCCGCTGCCGAGTCAGACGCAGAAACGCCACGAGCGACGAAAGCGACGTGATCCCCTCATTGTCGGCGCCGTCAAGGCCGCCGTGGGCCACAGTGAGGCCGCAGCCGGCGTCGTCTCGTTGATCAAGGCCATTTTAATGCTGCAGCGCAATATAATTCCAACCCAGCCGGGCCAGCCCCTGACGCTCAACCCCAACCTGGTGCCCCTGCTGGGCGCTGAAATTCAGCTCGCAAACGGCCAGGCGTGGCATCGTGACGGGGATGATCCTCGCTATATCCTGGTCAACAACTTTGATGCCGCCGGGGGAAACGTGAGCTTGATACTGCATGATGCCCCGTCGTTTGCGCGGAAGAAGGCAGCTGGTGAGCATGATCATCATCATCATCAGCAGCAGCAGCAGCAGCAGCAACAACAAGACAAACACCACATTGTCGTCACGTCTGGCCGTACCGCCTCCGCCCACGAGGCCAACCGCAAGAACCTGCACAGATATCTGTCCGAGAACCCAGAGACCAATCTCGCCGACCTGGCGTACACAACGACGGCGCGACGAATGCACCAAGTCCACAGAGACGCGTACGTCGTCAAGTCAGTCGCCGATCTGCGCGCTCAGCTGCAACAGCCCCTGCCGCCGACCAAGTGTCCCGAGCCCGCCTCGTCCGTCGTGTTTGCCTTTACAGGGCAGGGCAGTCAGCACGTAGGAATGGGAAGCAAGCTGTTCTGTACATCGCACAAGTTTCGCGGCCTCGTCGAGTCGTACCAGAGTCTCTGCGACGCCCAGGGGCTCGATTGCCGGCTGCTCTCCGTCATCCGCGGAGGGAGTGATGATGACACGCACGCGCAGTTCGCGGACAAGCCCGCGACCGAATGCGATTTGCAGGTCGCCACGGTGGCCCTCGAGATTGCTCTCGCAAAGTACTGGCAATGGCTGGGGCTTCGTCCCACTCTGCTCATCGGCCACAGCCTGGGCGAATATGCCGCTCTGTGCGTCGCTGGTGTCTTGTCGGTCGGCCATGCCCTGGCCTTGGCGTACGAGAGGGCGACGCTCATCTCGAGTCGATGTGCCCCTGAGGTCTGCGGCATGTTGGCCGTTGGCCTTCCACCGAGTACCGTTGAGCAGCGTCTGAGAGACTCGACGACGACGGCCTTTGCGGATTGCGAAGTCACTTGCTTCAACGGCCCGTCCAGCACCGTTGTTGGAGGCCCGCTGCAGGCCCTTGCTGCGTTTGAGACGTCCCTCAAGTCGGATGCTGCTGGCAACAACAGCACCAAGATACCAATGACTCGTCTTCCCGTCAAGCACGGCTTCCACACGTGCGAAATGGATGCCATCTTGGACGACCTGGAGTCGGCGGCATCTCGCGTCGTCTTTCACCCGCCCACTCTGCCCATGGCGTCGACGCTTCTCGGGCGCGTGGTCCAACCTGGCGAACAGGGTGTCTTCGACGCAAATTACGTCCGTCGCCATACTCGCGAGCCGGTGAGCTTCATGACGGCCGTGCGGTCCTGCGAGGCCGAGGGCCTGATCAGGGAGGACGCATTTGTCGTTGAAATCGGTCCCCACCCAACCTGTGTGGCTCTGATGACGTCCTGTCTCCCAAAGGGCTTCAAGCTGGACGGATTCCCGAGCCTGAGGCGAGGTCGCGGCGAGGACTGGCTGTTGATCTCCCAGTGTCTGGCTGCTGCCCACTGCGCGCAGTTGCCCGTCTCATGGGACGTCTTCCACGGGGACCATGCGAAGATGGATCATCTGAGGCTGCTTGGTGACCTGCCGACGTACGCCTTTGACTGCAAGGAGTTTTGGCACTCCTACCAGACGGTCACGCGCAAGGATGCTGTCGCCTCTGCTGCTGACGGCGGAACATCGCAAGCTTCAAGTGCTGCTGCCGCCGCTGCTGCTGCTGCTGCTGCTGCTGCCGCCGCCGCCACGGCTGGTCGTTTATCTTCTACGTGTCTTCACTCGGTCCGTCAGCTCTGCAAGGAGAAGCACAGAATCTCAGCCTCTTTCCATGTCGATCTGTCTGATGAACACCTATCGGCGGCCATTGGCGGCCATGTCGTCGACGGGGTGGCCATTTGTCCGGCGAGTATCTTCGTGGACATGGCGTACACGGCCGCGCTTTTCCTCGTCACGGAGAGCAACGGCGGCTCGACCAAGACGTCTCTGACCGCTTGCGAGCTCGCGCAGCTGGCTATGCTGGCCCCGTTGGCCTTGCGGAAGGATGTCGAACCACCGCCGGTCAAGGTAGAAGCGGTGCTTGACCAGTCGACCAACAGTGTATCGGTTCGCTTCTTGTCGCAGGCAAAGAACGGAAAGGGACAGACAACGGAACACGGGTCCTGCACAGTTCACGTCGTGGGTCAATCGTCAGGCTGCTCCCTCACCCGGCAATGGTCGCGCATGCGTCCCCTGGTCAAGGCCAGAGTGAGGAGTCTGCATGCGTCTCTGCGCCCGCGAGACGTCCATGCCATGGACAAGGCGCTCTTTTACAAGATCTTCTCGGAAATCGTCGACTACTCGAGGGCTTTCCACGCCGTGGAGGAAGCCACCGTGGCATCCGACTTCCGCGACGCCGCCTTCACGATCCAGCAGCAGGCCGCGGCCATGGAACTGGGCTCGTACACCAGCAGTCCCTTTACCGTCGATGCCCTCGTCCACGTTGCCGGCTTTCTGTTGAACGCCAATGTCGGGAAACCCAAGCATGAGGTCCACATCGCGAACCACATTGGATCGCTCCGGATCCTTGGCGATCTAACCACGCAGGGCGATGGTCCGTTGCTCGCCTATGCCTCCGTCCGGGAGCAGGACCCGACGTCCGGCACCAGTCTCTGCGATGTGTACCTGACCAACAGTCAGGATAGTCTCGTCGCCGTCTGCACCGACATAAGCTTCAAGAAGCTGGACCGCGAATTCTTTGCTCTGTTGACAGGGTCGGCTCGGGCACAGCCGCTGCCGAGACCACGCCACGGAGCCGCCGCCGTCTCATCGAGGACAGCAGGGCGCAAGCGTGATTTGACCCCGTCAAGCACTGCCTCGGACGCATCCGTGTCCGGGTCGTCGTCGACTTCTCCGAGCACCTTGTCGGGAGAAAAGGATCGGTCGGGACGGGCCCCCGAGCAAAATCAAACAAAGAGTAAGTCGCGGCCAGCAAAGTCGGCACCGAGTGCATGCTCCCAGCTGCTGCTCCTTGTCGCGGATGCCCTCGGCCTCGAGAGCCAAGATCTTCAGCCGTCCACCAAGTTTGAATCCATTGGCATGGACTCCATGCTGAGTATCCGAATCACGTCTTCCTTCCAGCAGGAGACGGGTATCGAGCTGGCGGCCGCCTTTTTCTCCGACTACCCGACAGTGGCGGCCGCGCGGGAAGCACTAGATGGATCGCCCGAGTCAGCCATGAGCGAGAAGCCATCGTTTGACGACCCGTTGATGTTGAGGACTTGGCCGACGCCATCTGCGGCGTCGTCCGAAGAAGAGGAGGAAGAGGAGGAAGAGCAGGAAGAGGAGGAGAAACAGGAGGACGGAGACGAGGAGGAGCATGTACTGACGCGACAGGAAATGATTGACCACGCCATCTCTCGAGCGGTTTTGATCCAGGGCAACGCCCGCTCCCGTGAGGCTCCCCTGTTCATGACGACCGACGGATCAGGCACGGTCGAGTCCTATATCCATCTGAGCGCGTTACCCAACGGCCGTCGCATCTACGCGCTCGAGTCCCCGTTCGTCGAGGACCCCGAGGCATGTGACCTTTCCATCCAAGAAATGGCATCCATCTTCGTTCGCGCCATCCGCAAGATCCAACCCCACGGGCCGTACCTCATCGGAGGCTGGTCGGCGGGCTCCATCAACGCCTACGAGGTCGCGTACCGGCTGGCCATGCAGGGCGAGGACATTGCGGCCTTTATCATCCTGGACATGCGGCCCCCGTCGCTCATCCCCACGAGCATTGTCACGAGGGACGTTGTCGAAAAGCTCGGCACATTCGAGGGAATCAAGCGCGCGCGCCATCTTCCCGAGGAGCTCTCGTCCAGGGCACGAACGCATCTCATTTCCACCTGTGTCGCCATGTCCCAATATGATGCGCCCGCCTTTCCGGCCCATCGTCGACCGCGCCATGTTGCCGTTGTGTGGGCTCGACTCGGCCTTGACAACCGTCCGGATGCGCCGCTCGCAGCAATGGGACGTCCGGGTCTTGATATTGGCAAGACATTGGACGAGATGACGCTGCCCGAGTTTGAGCAGTACATCCAGTCGTGGTTTTACGGTCGACGTGAGCAGTTTGGCATGAATGGATGGGAAACCCTGCTCGGGGACCACATTGCTGTGCATTGTGTGGACGGAGGTACGTCGTTCTTGTGTTCTTGTGTTCTTGTGTTCTTGTGTTGTCGTGTGTGTCGTCTGTGTCGTGTGTGTCGTCTGTGTCGTCTGTGTCGTCTGTGTCACGTGTCACGTGTTTGTTTGGAAATGAATGCATGCTGACAATTAATTCATTCTTTGGCACCTGTAGATCACTTTTCCATGATGTCTCCGCCCTTCTCTGCTGCCGTTGGAGCAGTTGTCTCGGATACTGTCGCAAGGGCCGTTTCTGACAAGTGAGGGAATGGGAAGGGGATAAGCCATCAAGCCATCCCGAATTGCTGCAACACACGGTTTTGGTTCTTTGGAGGTTCTTGTGTTTCCTGTTGCACATGGTTTTTGTATATATTTCTTTGACAAGGTCCGTGACCAAGCGAAATAAAAGTGATGCTTTTCTGATGTTTAGAAGCGTGGCGGGGTGCAAAACTTTTGTTCATTGCTGCGCTCGTCATTCAAAAGTAGGGATCCTTCTCTTGGGCTTAGGCAATAAAAGGAGATTGACTGAAATGTAGTACGTACTTATCTAAAATACTATAAAAGTCTTTATAACTAAGTACAATAAAGACAATGCTTTTTAATGTTTATAGAACAGCAGGCGATAAATCATGTTTTTGTTTTGTCTTTTCTTTTCAATGACAGTCCTTATTACTTAGAAATAAAAATCCTTCTCTTAGGCCGAGGTAGCTGAAAAAATCCAAGGCTGCCTGCTTTGGATATTGTAAAAGTCTTTACAACTAAACAAGATTAGAGTGATGCATTTTTGATATTTGCAAACGTGGCAGAATAGAAAGTTTTTCTTTTATCATAGTACTAATAACATTGGAAGAGGGGATGGCTTCATGGTTAAGGCAGGTTAAGAAAGATTGAATAAAACAAAAGACTTGCCGGTTTTAAATGTTATAAAAGTCTTTGCAATAAAGTAAAAACAGTAAATACTTTAGTGACATGAAGAGAATGTTTTATCCCCCATTACTGTTTCGTCAGAATTTTCTCTTAGATCAAGGCAGCTGCAGAAGATTCATCAAAATTCAAGACTCGCCGCTTTTGGACACGATTAAAGCCTCTAGAGTCTACGCGCGGTGTGCCGGGCTACCCTCGCGAATGAAGCAGTGCAAGTTACACTGCAGTCGTCGTCCGCTGACAGCCGCGAAAATTGACCAACACAAGACAAGTCCGTGTCCGTGTCCGTGTCCGTGTCCGTGTCCGCTTCCGGGTCCGGATCCGTGTGCCCCGCGTCCGTGCTCCGTTCCCGCTTGTCCACATGGCACAAGCCAGCCGCGGCGAAGGCAGACCGGCGAGTACCAAGTAGGATCGATTATGGCAAAATATCAGATACGACATGAAATGACGAGAATGGCTGCCGTTCCCAACCATGGTTGGCTCTTTTCTTCTTTTTCTCCCTCTCTTCCCTTGTATTTTATTCCTCCTTCTTCTTTCCTTCTTCCTTTTTTTTTCTCTTCCTTTTCTCTAACCCTCTTTCTCCACCGAATCCCGTTCGGGCAATAGTGGCGAGTCCAGACCGGCCAACCATGTCTGGTCTGTTCCCATGCAGCATCGTGGGCCACGCATGCCATGCATGATGCGATGCGATGCGATGCGATGCGATGCGATGTGCGCACTGCGCTCCTCGCTCGCTTCTTCCGTAATGGGAAGAGCAGCCGGATTACGATGCGACTGGATCCCACGCCAGCTGGACGGTTTGTTGGGCCAAGTTGGGCCGTTGTGGTTCGTCACGACTCGAGATTGCAGATGAAAAAAGAAAAGAATCAAACGAAAAGAAAAAGAATGATAATGATAATGATAATGATAATGATAATAAGGAGAGAAACAAAGAAAAAAATCCTGAATGGAAATAGACTCAAAATCGGCCCCGTTTCCCACAAAGGCAAGGCTACACGAATTGCCCCCACGTCCCGCGCCCATGTTCCATGATACCATGATACTACATAGGACCTGGCAAAGGTTGAATGGCGAGGCATGTGATGACCTCATGGGCGAGCACAAGCATAGATGACCCCAGACTCTTGTATTATTTCCTCTTCGAGACGGCCAACTGCGCACAAACTCATAATTAAGGTTTTCGGGCTGGACGTGTTGCCCCATTGACTATCCTGTACTTGAATGTCGTAAACCCCCCCTTCTCTTTCTCTGTCAGTTGCAAGAAGTCCCTTATTCAGTCACCACACGTGCAGTCATCTCATCAACATCCAGACACGGAAAAGAAGAAGGGAAGAAAAAAAAGAAAAAAAAAAGGAAAAGAAGGAGGAGGAAGAGAAGATAGGAAGAAAAGGAACAACTTCCCGCCATGAGCCCTATCCCACCGAATCCCAAAGACTCAATCAAATCCACGTGGCGCACCAAAGACCGCTCCGAGTGGAACGCCTTCCACTGGTTCTTTGAAATCTTCGCCCTCCATCCCAGCAACTTGGACAGACCTGTTCCCGTACACCCCAAGTCGGATCGGGTTCCCTATTTCAGCGACTTCCACCAGCATCGCTTCATTCTCACACATGCTCTTCTTCCCATCGCGCTCCATCACCTATACGCCACGTACACGGGCCACAACCTCAGCACCTGGCAAGCCGTTCTTCTCTACAGCCTCGCCTTCAAGCTCAATGCCATTCGCGAGCTGAACATCCTGCGCGAGCTCGGCCACAAGACGGGTTTCCTCGACGGCGATGTCCACGAGCGGGATGGCGTCCCCGACGTGGGCGTCTTCCGCGTTATAAAGTCCCTCGTCGCGACGTCGACCTTCCGACCCGTCTTTACGATTTTCCTCTCCTACAGTGCCGCCCAGACGCCCTCGGCCATGAATTTCCGCTGGCTGTTCCTCGAAACGGGCTGCTATGCGCTCATTCTTGATTTCTGGTTCTACTGGTACCATCGGCTCATGCATGACGTGCCGTGGCTTTGGAAGTTCCATCGCACGCACCACCTTACCAAGCACCCGAATCCTCTGCTGTCGCTGTATGCCGATACGGAGCAAGAACTCCTCGACATTGCGGCCATCCCGCTCCTGACCTACTTTACCATGAAACTCCTGGGCTTCCCGATGGGCTTCTACGAATGGTGGATCTGTCATGAGTACATCGTGTTCGCGGAGCTCGCCGGCCACAGCGGACTCCGGATCCACGCGACGCCTCCGAACCCCTTTAATTGGCTCCTGCGTTATTTCAAGGCCGATTTGATTATCGAGGACCATGACTTGCATCACCGCAAGGGCTGGAAGACGAGCGCCAACTACGGCAAGCAAACCCGGCTGTGGGATCGTCTTTTCGGGACGTGTCGGGAGCGAATTGAGTGTGTAGACAGCAACGTGGACTGGGACGATCTGGTTGCTCTTCCTATTTTCTGATGGGGGTGTTTTGTTACATTTTTGCGTTTCACATTTTTGCGTTTCACATTTTGCGTTTCACATCTTTTGCTTTTCTTTCTTTCTTTCTTTCTTTCTTTCTTTCTTTCTTTCTTTCTTTCTTTCTTTCTTTCTTTCTTTCTTTCTTTCTTTCTTTCTTTCTT